>CM055894.1:79558427-79803734 GCA_029582155.1 Panopea generosa | reverse complement strand
TAAATAATTATGTAGTAGTTAGAAACAATCGCCTGTTTTTGACGTCTGCATACCTGTATCTTGATCACGTGCCAAAACGCTTTGGCGCTGAATCACTCAATCGTCCAGAATAGAGGTATGCATCTAGGGTATATAGGAATTAACAAGCTCTGAAGAAACGCTGAGAACATTCTAGATCGTTGTTTTGCACATGCCAAGCTGTACTAACAACTTATCTAATTCACATCTTTACATTGTGTTGTGTGGATCACATCTTTACATTGTATTGTTTGAATTACGTTGGAATAATGGTGGTAAGACTGTCTTTGTTTAATGGATTACTTTTGGTTTTGGTTTAAGGTGTTTTAGATGTATCAGATACTGTCTTAGCAAATGTGTTGTTTGTGAACAAATATGATTTTTTTAAACTGTAAATGAAACACTTGTTAGATTGTTCTTCTTGGTCAAAATTCACAACACATTGTCTCTATATTGAAGTTCACGTCGTGCATACGTGTTTCTGTTATGTGCCATTACACTTGAAGATGATGACATATAAATTATCTCTTTTGGTTGGTTAACAATGGTTTAAGCTGAGTATTGTAACACTGAGATTTGTTATAGTTCAAACAAAATGTTTTATTATGTAAATCTCTTTATTCTAAGCAGGGAAAGCGTCCGCTTACTACAAAGCGCATGCGTATCTACTCTGCGAACCATAAACCTGATGTTGCTATCTTGGGAATAAGCAAATATAACGTGATTTATGTGTCTGTAATCTTAACGACTTTGTGAAATATTTCAATGCCATTACATCATATCATATCTTATGTTTGTATGGGTGCTAGTGTGTTTACATCGCTTATAATTGCATAATTCCAATGCGCACAATGCACCAAGGCGTTCTAAGCGCGCAGACATTTCTTAAATAAAGCAACTGATATAAAGTGTGTTTGATAAACCGCATATTTTTATTAGGTAATATGTTAATCATTAAGTATTTTCTCAGACGCCACACGCAGACGCTTCAGCCGCAGCAGTGAAAAGGGAACAATTTTCCCGCCATATTTCATCCACATCCGGGTCATTCCGAAGCAGGAACGATAGGGTATAATAGCATGCGCTCGTGCACAAATATAAACTAAAAATACTCATAACACATATGTATACTATAAATACTCATAACAGATATGTATACTATAAATACTCATAACACATGTATACTATAAATACTCATAACACATGTGTATACTTTTAAACGAACATTCCATGCACTCTTTCTCATAACTATGCAATGAATACTGTACCACATATATTAACATTCTGTCTTATATCACTTACAAACTTCCAGTAATATCACATAGGCATTCCTATATCTAATAATAACTGCACAATGTCTCTGTTCTAGCATTGTGATATCTAATTATAACTGCACAATGCCTCTGTACTAGCATTGTGATATCTAATAATAACTGCACAATGTCTCTGTTCTAGAATTGTGATATCTAAGCACAAATATAAATTAATGAATATTAGTACTAAAACAGACCAAAATAAAACAAACAAAAAATGTTTTATCTTAATATCGAATGAAGTATCATTTTGCTTTTGATCGATTTTAATGTTTTTTTATTTTAATATAACGAGCTATCACAGCTTTAAAAATGTTAGTTATTAGGGAGTAAAAAACGACTGTTCTTCTATTATTAACTTATATATAGAAAAACTACATAATCGCAGTCTATATGAATATAATAGCATCCCTTTAATAATAATCTTAATGGAGCACCGTCTATGTGCTCTTCTACAATATCACAATCTTTGTGAATCTTATAGACTATTTTCTTCTTAGTAAATCTTATAGTATAACATTGCATGGTAATCTGAAAGAAGCATAGTTTATGTTAATTTTATGGAATTTTGCAGTTAATTTGAATCTTATAGACTGCTACTATCTTCGTGTACCAACCAGTCATACAGTGTTTATCGATCTTATAGAATATCACTGTTTCTGTGGATGATCTTATAGAATATCACTGTTTCTGTGGATGATCTTATAGAATATCACTGTTTCTGTGGATGATCTAATAGAGTATCACTGTTTCTGTGGATGATCTTATAGAATATCACTGTTTCTGTGGATGATCTTATAGAATATCACAGTTTCTGTGGATGATCCTGTGAATGATCTTATAGAATATCACTGTTTCTGTGGATGATCTAATAGAGTATCACTGTTTCTGTGGATGATCTTATAGAATATCACTGTTTCTGTGGACGATCTTATAGAATATCACAGTTTCTGTGGATGATCCTGTGAATGATCTTATAGAATATCAGTTTCTGTGGATGATCCTGTGGATGATCTTATAGAATATCACAGTTTCTGTGGATGATCTTATAGAATATCACTGTTTCTGTGGATGATCTAATAGAGTATCACTGTTTCTGTGGATGATCTTATAGAATATCACTGTTCTGTGGAGCTTATAGTATATCCCTGTTTCTGTGGATAATCTTATAGCAAATCACAATTTCTGTGGATCTTATAGAATATCACTGTTTCTGTTGATTATCTTACAGAAAATCACAGTTTCTGTGGATCTTATAGAATATCACAGTTTCTGTGGATTGTCTTATAGAATATCAATGTTTCTGTGGATTATCTTATTATAGTATATCACTCTGTGGATCTTATAAAGTATCACGGTCTATGTAATTCTGCGTATGTAAACACGCTAGCACAAGTCAACACAGCAGTATCATTTCATCACAATGTTTTGCTACTTTGTACGGAAAAAATAAATGACATTAGTCACTAGCTGAATCGAGCTGAGGTGACGTCACATAAAAAAAACTGATTAGAACAATTAAAATACTGCTGCACAACTTTTTATATGCAATGTTACTTCCATTAGAGCACTATAAACCTGTACACACTTGCATGCGGAATACTGAGCTGAGCTGTTTTATGTGGATACTGTTATTTGAATAAGATAGGTTAGTGAAAATATATTCTTAAGTTTTTTAAGTCTTTATTTGAATAAGCAATAGAATGGAATTGAACATTTTCTTCTTGCTACTTACTACAAATGTGCGCATGTCAGTTTCCATGTTTGTCTGGTAACAACTTCAAACGCATCAGCCACGTAGAGATTCTGCAATTAGCTGGTTATAAGTCGGTCAATTTTAAAACGCCAATCGCACATGTCTAATAGCGCCACCTTGTCTACCCCCAAACAGCAAGGTAAATACGACTTAAATGCTGAGGCAGAGGTCCGGCAATGGATCCATCAATTAACAGGGGAAGAAATAGGCGAATATGAGCTCGAGAAGCATCTCAAAGATGGCGTCGTTCTGGTCAGGTAAGCAGCATATAACATCCAAATAATTATTCGATACTGTTATATTGATAAGCACGTTATTTAATACGAGTGGAGTAAGACATGTTCGAGGTGAAAGAAAATGCTTATCTTCAGCGTAGTAACGTCAAACATCACTACTTTAATCTTGCAAACATTTAGCTATAATGCTAAAACGAAAACTCAGAGTTTATGATTTTGTGTTTTAAATAATTAACTGCTTCCATTACTTGTTCTAAATCAGTATCGTCTCATTCAGATATTTCATGATTTACATATTTAGACAATATATTATTAACACTTTAAGACAATACATGATTTACATTCTTACGTTATAAATAATTTACACTTTTAAACAATACATTATTTACACTTTTAGCCAATTCATGATTTACACTTTTAGACAATATATTATTTACACTTTTAAACAATATATGATTTACACGTTCAGTATATTATTCTATCATTGTTTCAGACTTATGCAGGCCCTTGTTAAAGGCACGCCCTCAGACTTATTGCCACCCAAATGTAGAAACGTCATACTTAAATGCCGCAAAAGTGACAGAGGAGCCGTGCAGGTGCGCTAAACATTTTTTTATTTAAGTTTTTTTTATCTTTTCTTGTTCAGAAAAAAGTAAATATAATTTAAGAAAAACACATTTGTTTAACACCTGAGAATATTAAGCATTGCAGTTTTATATAAAATTCTTGAAATTAGAAGACAATAAATAAGATGGAAAACAAGTGAAATTGATTGGAACCTCGTCAGCAATCATTAAAGTTTTCTACAAACACCAGGATAACTTAAACAAAACATGCAATTTTGGTGTATATTGTTTGCTTATGTTAGAGGGTTAGCGGGTTAAAGGACCAACCAGCTACATATATATAAATATAGTATATGCTGGCATACGCGCACCTCTCATTTACAGACTTGATGTTAAGGTTACATTCCGTGGTGGTACATTTGTTTCAAGTCGATGATTATGTTAGCATCACAATATTGTATCTAATCGTGTTGTATCGCTTGTGTTTAGATGGAGAATATTGAAATCTTCTTGAAGGCAGCCGAGGCTTATGGCGTCGCACAGAGCGGTCTGTTCGCCTGTGTAGATTTATACGAAGGCAGAAATATGCCAATGGTCATGGCAACCATTCTCCAAGTGGGCTCAGAGGTAGGTTGCGTGACTTGTGACAATATGTATAAATATATATTAGTTTAGGTAAAGCATTTAGGTCACGCATGCGTACGAATATAATTAAATGTCTTGGACACTAGTATAGATAAAAAAACTTTTGTAATACACATGTGTATACATCACTATACCAGCATATATCAGCGAGTTGATCAAAATATAACTATAACATATGTTTAACAAATAGTTTTCTTCAAAACGGCATTTGCTACTTACGTTAGAAAACCAATTCAAAAACCTGATTGTTTTAAGTGAAAACGCATGTCTAATTTGTGTTAATGGCCTGCTTCTTGAGTTGATTTAACCGTACCGGTTCAACTCGTATTTTTCCACTGTTTCTGACCATGTGTGTGCAAAAAGTGGAAATACAGAGTTCGCCAATATTGTTCGATTGTACAAATTGTATATGAGAAACGGATATTTGATCAACATTGATGAATAGGTCTAATAATTATCATAACATCATAAATGACTAGGTTCTGTTTATGATTCGATTATAGTTTTGATCAACCGCCTGATATCTGCCTGTATAGAATATTCAATGATTGTAATGACTTGTATGTGTTTAACCAGATGCAGGACTCGTAGCATTACAAACAGACTAAGCATGGCTCAGTGCTCATACGTTTTAGGTATTTAACATCCTTTTCAACTTTATCAATTTATATCATTGCATAAATAAATGCAGCCAATTGTTGTCGGTCGTGGGGACCCATTTTGTTAGATAAGGGGTTTTAATGCATTTGCTGCAAACAAAACGCATCCGGATAATTTTGCAGTTATTGATTGATAAATGTTGATAATTGCACTGATTGGCCAATGATGCTGTGATGGCGTTCGTGTACAGTCAAATCTATCTAAAACAGCCAGTCCAGGGAAGGAGCAAAAGTGACCTTTTAAGACAGGTTGTTGCTTAATACAGGTTAAATTACTCTGAAATTATATAAATGGGAAATAGAAAATGTGACTGCTTAAGACAAGTGGCTGCTTAAAAGAGGTGGTCGCTTACACAGGTTTGACTGTACTGTATTTAACAACAATATGCTTGAGGCTGAAATAAGCATACTAGTATTGTGGAATGTTTAGATATACATAAAGTAAAATCAAGCCTGTCGTACTGTGTATACTGTGACTTAGTGCAGAAACACATATCTCATATTCACATATACTTTTTAATCTATGCTATGAGTTCTGTATCACAAAACTGTTCTATACACCTTTTATAAACATAACTTAAAATGAGTTTTTTGATAAACTCAAAATACTCTATCTTAGAAAGCATCTTTTTTTCGGATTACTTTTTGGTAAATCAATTTAATCGACAGCGTGATATTTTAAACAAAGTTCATACAAAAATTAGTTCAAAGCTAGGTTTAATCGATTAATACACCAATCGAAATAGTGCAGTTTTTTAATAGGTTGAAAGGGCGTTACTACATTTTTGTCTAATATATATGTTTATGATATTAAAAAAACAAAGTGATGTCCCTCTGTGTGTGTATAGATCAGTGTAGTCGATGTAAGCATGTACTGTAAAGACAAGCATTTTAATGACAGATAGTTTATGTAAATGTCGGTTCAATATGAAGATGGTTTGGAAATCCACTCTTAACAAGTAACTAATTGAATTGCTATTTATATATTCAGCATTGATTATCTATATGTATCATTTCATAACCATTTAGAATAATATAGTCTAATGGGAATTTACCGACTAAAAGAGTTAAAAATGCAGGATAACTGTTAATTTGCTAATTGAAACATTTAAAGCTAATGCAAGTGATGTGTGAACTAAAACACGAAACATAAGTAAGTTTTGGTTATAGAATTCAAATTTATTAAATATTTTATTTTCAAAAAATAAAATATTTTGAATATTATCAATATCAGAAATCGCTATTAAATTAATGAAACGATTAAGAGTGTTAGCTAGTATAGGAACATACAATGCTGTCGAAACCATCTTCACATTCTTGTCAAGACAGTGGGACTGCAGTCTTATAGTTTATATGTTTGGGGTACAGACGGACAAAATGACTCACGAGTGCTGTAACAGGCATTCAATCATCTGTGCACCAAACATATATCATAACGAAAGTGGAACCATATATGTCTGTGAATGTCTGTAATATATTCATTACAGTGTTTTAGAAATAGACAATGTACATGTACTCATCATACATTCTTCCTAGATAATAGACATGTAGGTTTCTATGGACTAATTATTTGAATTCTTGATAAAACGTAAAAACCATAGTCACGTTTTGGCAGCATTTTGTCAATACCAAGCGTACACATCTTAAATTAAAAAAAAATATGCAAAATGCATGGATAAATACTTACTGACATTTCAAATGGTATTTACGTTTTATAAGAAACTATGAGTTGCCTTGCTATGAAAGTGCTGTTGATCATTCTCTGGTTATGTTGAAATTGACTTTATAACTAGTGGTGTTATCAGAAGTGTTTGGTCTTGTTTCATCTTCAATCACGTGACTGAACACAATGTTTAGTATCACGTGAGTCAGTCACGTGGTTATGTCGTGCAGTACGTAGTGTTCCGTCTCTATGTAATTTTAACACGATATTAATTAGATTCGCCGCAGTAAACAGTGTTTTCTATCTTAATTAAGATAAAATAGTTAATGAAAAAATTAATACAAACATTTAAATAGTCTTCAATGAATGAGGAGACATTCAAGTACAGAGAAAAGAAGCTTTATGATACATCGGTAATAATAATAAGCGTGAACTTTTACCGAGTGAGAAGCGATATCCGGATGTGTTAGAAAGACTAAACACTGGCATATTGGAAACCGGAAAGCACCTGAGGTAGGTACCGGCGTGTCTCAGAATATCTAATTTCAAACCTGGCTAAATGGCATATACACTTTAATTATAAGTTATTTAAATGCTTCACTGCTTTTGCATAAATACTGCTTTCACTGTTAACAGCGACATCTGCATCCATAATGAATAAACTGCAAGGCTTTAAATGACGCTTTTGCTATACGAGCCGGACAGATCTTGGTTTTGGGTACCCCCGTATTTTAACAAATTCACGGAAACTATCTGTCTGACAACGAATGAAAACCTGTTTATTACCGGCGAGTTCGTGTCTGACTTGAGCTTTTAGGTCTTTTTCTCTTCCAGTACTTGCACTCATGTCGTCTGTAGGGCTATGCGTGTTCGCCACATCTCATTATTGCATTTTGTGTAGTTAATAATATGTTAATTACGAGTTAAATATCAGATACCTTTATTTCATGTTTAAATTAAAAAAAAAGTTCCAATTCGGTCTTACACATTATACTTTTTATAGTAAAAAAAAAATTAAATAATAAAAAAATGTTAAAAATATTGTTTAAAATTCAAGATTGATTTGACATAAGGATAATATTTAGCCTTCGACTTTGGGTCTTTGCAGGCTCAAAGACTCAACTTCGACGGTCCAATTGTCGGTCCAAAACCAGCACCAAAAAAAGCCAGAAAACAATTTACACGCCAGCAACTTCGAGAGGGTCACAGTATCCTATCTCTTCAACATGGTACAAACAAATTTGCATCTCAGAAAGGAATGTCGTTTGGGTCAGTACGGCACTGTGCCGACATTAGAGCCGATGACCAAAGCCAAGAGAGCCAGGGTGACGTTACTCTTCAAGGTGGAACAAATAAGTTTGCTAGTCAGAAAGGAATGTCGTTTGGTTCTGTTCGACATTGTGCCGATATCAGAGCTGATGACCAGAGCCAAGAGAGTCAGGGAGAGGTTCATCTCCAGGGTGGAACCAATCGATTCGCCAGTCAGAAGGGCATGCGTATCGGTGCAATACGACACATCTCTGACATTAGAGCAGACGATATGTGTGACGAGGGCCAAAGCGAGCTAACGCTGCAAGGTGAAACGAATAAATTCGCCAGTCAGAAAGGAATGTCTTTTGGAGCTGTGAGACATTGCGCTGACATCCGCGCAGACGATTTGAACCAAGACAGCAACGCCGATGTAGGCTTACAAATGGGATCCAATAAATTTGCGTCACAGAAAGGAATGTCATTCGGAGCTGTTCGTCACGTAGCAGATATTAAAACAGACGACATGACACAAGAGAGTTCGGGCTATATTAACCTGCAAAGTGGATGGAATAAGGGCGCGAGTCAAAGCGGGATGCGGGGATTTGGAGCTTGTCGTCACGTGTCAGATATCAAGGTTACGGAGCTTTGTGACGAAATGGAGCCCGAGGAAGGAGACGAGAACTATGACGGAGAACAATATGCCCAGGATCAGCAATAAAAGTCATTTCAAGACAATCACGAACTCTTTATTAAGCACTAAGTCACATGCTAGGCCAAACAAACACTGTGTTCTGGTGATAAAAAAAACTCATTTTGCAATAAAAACTCTAAATTTATTTAACAAAAAGGCCAAGCGATATAAAAGTGCATTTTTTTGTAAAATGTATTCGATTTATTGTGAATGCGCCTAAAAAACATTACACGTGAAAGACTGTTCGTGATTACCGCACCTGGCAATTCTGACTGAAGCGTTAGTGACCTGGTCATATATAAACACCTTTTTTAAATGTTTAATCTTCAATTAATATATAACCAAACCAATTTAACTGACCGATTATGTTTTCTCTCCAATGATTTACTGCACACTAAAATGTCACAAGATATCTTTGTCCAATATGATAACATAACTTTGTTTTCCATTTAAATAATCTTAAAATAAATGTTGTCTACAAAGTAAATTGTGGTTAAATCATTTAAATAAAAGTGCGCAACATAAAAAGATCACGTGACCGCTGTGCTATCGTGAATACATATTTACCCGATGTATCTTCACGGGGTTATCTCCCTTTAGACGACGATGGCATTTTCATATATAAAATAGAATAACGATTAGATGCTCTGACATGTATTGGACACTGTAGCCGTACTTATAGCCTACGCTGAGATGGTTTTATATTTATCATATATAGTTTCGAAAGTCTGTACTCAGTATAGCTTTTTCAATACAGCCAATATATCTATATATTATCAAGACGAATGAAGCATGAAATATACAGTTAGACATATATCTGCTAATAGAAAAGAACCCATTATATGCATGTCTCTTACTTAGATCTAAATGAACAAATTATTTTAAACTGTTATTTTCTATAACCATTTATAACTTTTACAAGTTTTGGTTTAATACAAGAAAACGTCATATACTAGTAAGATATTTAGAACAAAGACATGCCATGATACAAAGTATACTTCCATTAAATAATGAATTCAAGTAGCTCTAGATATAAAATACGTTACTCCTTTCAAAATATAAAAATTAAAATGGCGACTTAAATATACAGACAGAAAGATCTGACATAAACAATGCAACTACCTTACAGGCCCAGCGTAATAAATTCAACGGTGATGTGTGTGGTCCAAAACCACCTCAGAGAAAGAAAAGAACGTTCACCCGCTCACAGATGCGAGCAGGACAAACTATGATAGGGTTACAGTCAGGCACAAACAAGTTTGCCAGTCAGAAGGGAATGAGTTTCGGTTCTGTGCGTCACATATCCGACATCAAATGTGACGACATTGACCCGGAAGGAAAATGCATGCTTACGCTACAAGGCGGAACCAATAGATTTGCTTCCCAGGCTGGTAGCAGAGGTTTTGGTGCCGTTAGACACATATCTGATATTAAATCTGAGGAATGTAGTAACGAAGGGAAATCTATTATAGCGCTGCAAATGGGAAGTAACCAGTTTGCGTCACAAAGTGGCATGACGGGATTCGGTGCCGTACGTCACGTGGCTGATATCAAAGCTGATGACGTCAGTTCGGACGGAATGGCAACACTCAGTTTGCAGTCTGGAACAAATAAATTTGCATCACAGGCGGGCATGGTGTCGTTTGGTGCTCAGCGCCATGTGTCTGATATAAAAGTGACAGAATTATGTGATGAAGGGGATTACATAAATGATGAAGAATGTGACGTAAACTATGAATATTGATTGATTAACGTGTGACAAAAACTTTCCAACAAAGTAATACAAAACAATATTTTTTAAGTACAAATCTTTGTCTTACGTTGCGTCGTTTTTAGCTAAAATTTAGTGTTTGCTTTGTTTATGTTTTTTTTAATTTAAATTCTTTAGTAAATTATCTTTTATGTCTGCTTAAACCTTTTTAATTTAATAAATTAAATAAATCCAATTTTGTGTCACGCTCGTCAAACGGTTTCGATAGGGAAATTTCTATAGAGATTTTAGAAGATGAAAAAAAAATGACAGACTTTCTCAAAGTATTTTTGCTAAACTTCTAAACATTTATCTACAAATCTAATGGAAAACTTAATGATTATCTTTATTTTTTTATTGTGTAACAGTTCTTGTCTCGAAATCCAGAATAAAATATTTATTGAGATAATTCGTATTTATTTTGCCCCTTGACATTGCTTTGACCTTTCACTCATTCATTCGATGGAAATAGAATTCAAAAAAATGACGTGTACCAGTCCTCCTGGGAGTTTGTGTGAAACGGAAGTGTGCGGCAATTCTAAGGTAAGACATTTACCGGTATCATCCGACATTTCATAACCGGCAAACGACAATCACTTACAAAAGAAACGAGCTGCTCTATCGGTTATATTTGTATTTTGTAGATCAATTTAAACTTAAGAGAAAAAGCGGTTGCACGTCTGCGGAGTGTGTCGGATCATGCCAACAGTTAGTTGGACATTAATTAATTTAGACTTAATTGTCACAAAGCGCGGGAACCAATGATATGAAGACCTAACAATCAAACACTTCTCGTAACACCAACCTTGTTAGTCACTTAATTGTGTTATAATGTTTTATGTTGAATTATATTGCCAAGATTTGTTTACAGCTAGTTTAGTATGTTAGTTAAGGTATAGACTAGTTATTTTTGCTGCTGTTGTAATTGTTTACTATTTGTGTCACATTTCTTTTACTTACAGGCTCAACGTCACCAATTTCCTGGTCCGACGGCTGGGGCAAAACCAACAACTAAAAATATAAGACATTTTACAGATGCACAACTCAACGCGGGACAGTCTATTATTGGTCTTCAAGCGGGAACCAATAAATTAGCTTCACAGGCCGGCATGAGCATTGGTGCAACACGTCACATTGCTGACATCAGAGCAGACGACTTTGATCGGAGTAGTCAGGGCATTATTGGTGGACAAGCTGGTTTTAACAAAGGTGCAAGTCAGGCTGGCATGAGCATAGGCGCCACTCGTCATATTGCCGATATAAAATCAGAAGGAATGAGCCGGGATTCCCATGGCATTGTGGGTGGTCAGGCAGGTTACAACAAGGGCGCGTCTCAAGCGGGTATGTCATTTGGAGCAACTCGACATGTTTCTGATCAAAGAGTAGAAGACATGCAACAAGACTCGCATGGCATCGTGGGTGGTCAGGCGGGCTACAACAAAGGCGCAACGCAAGCCGGTATGTCGTTTGGAGCAACTCGACACGTTTCTGACCAAAGAGTAGAAGACATGCGTCCAGATTCACACGGCATCGTGGGTGGTCAGGCGGGTTTCAACAAAGGCGCAACCCAAGCTGGTATGTCATTTGGGGCAACTCGGCACATAGCAGATGTCAGAGCAGACGATCTCGATCGTTGCGGTCAAGGCATTATTGGTGGTCAGAGCGGATATAACAAGGGCGCGTCTCAGGCTGGAATGAGTTACGGGGCACCCAGACAAGTTTCTGATGGTAGAGTTGGTGATTTTGAAAGATCCGGACAAGGTATTCTGAGTGCTCAAGCGGGATATAATAAAGGAGCTACGCAAGCTGGGATGAGTTTCGGAGCTCCCAGGCACGTCGCTGACAACCGTTCTGAGGATATGTCAATGGATAGTCAGGGTTACATAGGACTGCAGGCCGGAAGTAACCGCGGTGCAAGTCAGACAGGAATGTCATTTGGTGCCCAGAGACACCCGGCTGATATGCACATACCGAATATCGAGGATTCGTATTGTGACTTTTAGTAGTTCAATTACTTTATTGTGTGTCAAGGACTGCAAACCTGAAGTAATATTTTAACCATTACATTTTAGAAAGATTAACACTATAATAGAAATAACGTGGAGTTAATTTTTATCGAGAAATTTTCTTTTTGACATTTTTGTTTTTTACTCTCGAAAGGTTACATAATTCATCATATATAACTAAACAATTTCAGTTCAACGAAACATCTTTAATAAATATGTTCGAATATAAATCCACTTGAATTAACGTTTCTAACTTCCATTTAATAGAACTGCAGGTGTTTATTTTTGTATAAAGACACATATCGCTAAATTCAGAAAATGCCGTTTTTTTAATACGTGTATGTATATTGGGAATTATTCTGACATTATTCCATTATGTAAGAAGGTGAAACCTTATTTCGTTCTAGTTTTTTACGTTCTTTTTTTTTCTAATTTATCATTGCTCTCTGTAGTCGCCTTAGCTTCATTGTATCACTTGTTGATTAGAAATGCTTTGTTACTAAATAGATAAAATTGTTTAATGTGATATATTTATAAATAAATGAAATATATGGCACATTTTGTATCAAGTTATTAGTCGGTCAAGTCCACAATTAATTAATATATTTATATATTCAATTAAATCAAATCAATCAGAAATAAATCCAAAATAATGTAACCGCAACATAACGCAAACAAATGCATTTGAATCCACATTAAGCATGCATATTCATTACCAGTATTTAAATAAAAATAAAAATATAGAATATGTACATCAAAAGTTAATGATAATCAAGGTGTTGTGATAAAGTATTTAATCAACGTCATCATTATTGTCATTATCATTAATTTGGGAATCATTATTTTATGTTTGTGGTAATGATATAGGTGCATTAAATTAGATCTACTCAAATAGCAATAGTATTCAAGTTACTCAACTTTATACTAGCATATTTTGTGAGATAGATTTAAAACCGTTATGTTTAAAAATGCATTTGAAATCAATTTTATATTTTGAAGTATCTTGAAATTTAAAACAAAAAAAATGAAAATTGTATGAGGTAGCACAAAAAATAGTATTATGCCAAAATTGCACGAATAACAAATGTTTATACAGGTAAATAACTTTAAAATGTTTGTTGATTTGTTTAAAGGTAATTAATAACACACGTGTGCGTTTTAACATCAAGAGGAAATTAAGATTGTGTTTAATTTAACTCAGTCATTAACATTTGACATTCACAAAACAGGATCCCGATAAATGTGTAAATGTTTAAATAAAAAAAAGGCAAAACAATTATCGTACTTAAAAAGCGAAATGTTTTAAGTACGAAAGTTACTTTTAATTTTACAACTTGGTAGAGGCGACTGTTTAATGTGGCGACAAGCACGGAACCGGTGTGTAAGTGTTAACTTTGATACTTGTCGTTTGATTGTTTTGTTTGATATGTTTGCTTCGTTCCTCCTACGCATATAAAATGTTGCTTCTTGTGGTTGCTTTCCACTTATCCCTTATTAACACCTATTTTACTTCAATTCATCAGTACATTACAGTTCATTTTAATGTTCCATTACATTATATATCTATATCCAGATGTAAAATACTAACTAGAATACAAATTTAGAAAAGAAAATGGGCACAAAATTGAAAATTTATTAAGGGTTTGGGTCATACCAAAAAGATTTTTTTTTTTTAAAAATCAAAACAAAAATATAAATTTCGCTGTTCATGATATGGCGTGCTACTCCCGGATCCCCCGAAAGCTTACCTAGTGTTTCCACTATTTCCTTTCAGGCACAACAAAATGGTTTTGATGGCCCAACGGCCGGGCCTGCACCGACACAGAAAAAGCCAAAGCGAAAGTTTACAAGAAAACAGTTAAAGGCCGGTCAGTCTATGTTAATTCTCCAAAATGGTACGAACAAGTTTGCAACGCAAAAGGGCATGTCGTTCGGCTCTGTACGTCACGGAGCCGACATTCGGGCTGACGACTTAAATGACGAAAGCAACAGACATGTTCAACTGCAATCTGGTACTAATAAATTTGAAACCCAGAAGGGCATGCGTATAGGAACACAGCGTCATTGTGCTGATATTCGAGCCGATGATGCCACCGAAGAAGGTCAGGGTATCGTTATTCTACAGGCTGGTACTAACAAATTCGATTCTCAAAAAGGAATACGTGGCGGATTCGGAGCAGTCCGTCACTGCGCAGATATCCGAGCTGATGACGCAACAAAAGAAAGCGATGGTCATATCTGGCTGCAGTCCGGTACCAACCAGTTCAGCTCGCAGAAGGGAATGACCGCTCCAGGTGCGGTTCGTCACGGCGCAGATATCCGTGCCGATGACTTCACCAAAGAAAGCGAAGGGCACATCTGGTTGCAATCTGGTACAAACCAATTTGCTTCTCAAAAGGGTATGACAGCTCCTGGGGCTGTTCGTCACGGTGCAGATATCAGAGCCGACGATGCAAATGAAGACGGCCAAGGTATTGTAATTCTGCAAGCAGGTACCAACAAATTCGACTCACAAAAGGGAATGCGTATCGGTACACAACGTCACTGTGCCGATATCAGAGCTGACGACTTGCTGGAAGAGGGAAATGCTCATATTCATCTCCAAGCGGGCACCAATAAGTTCGACTCCCAAAAGGGTATGCGTGGTGGATTTGGTGCAACACGTCACGGTGCTGATATAAGGGCCGATGACGCTAGCGAAGAGGGCCAAGGTATTGTAATTCTTCAAGCTGGTACCAACAAATTCGACAGTCAGAAGGGAATCCGCGGTGGTTTTGGTTCAACACGTCACGGTGCTGACATCAGAGCTGACGACGTTCTACAAGTGTCGAGTCTCCACGTTCAACTTCAGTCGGGAACCAACAAATTCGCATCTCAGAAGGGAATGACAGCACCAGGAGCTGTACGTCACGGTGCAGATATTCGAGCAGATGAGTTCAATGCAGAAAGTAACCGCATGGTTAACTACCAGTCCGGATGGAATAAGGGTGAATCCCAGTCGGGCATGCGTGGTGGGTTTGGCGCTGTACGTCACGGTGGTGACATCAAAGTCACTGAGCTGTTCGACGACGAAGACCTGTATGATTACGATGATTTGGAATACGCTGATCCTGCAAAGGGAACATCGGACATGTAATATCTAAGGCGTGGACTCTACTTTTTCATTGAATATGAGTGGGAACATCTGTCAATCAGAAATTTTAAATTTTAAAGTGACTTTATCACGAAATGTCTTTCCGGTCTCACAAATCTATTCGCCGAGAAACCGCACAAACATTACAAGCATTTTTCGGGCTTGGTATAAGTGACAAGTCCATTTCGATAAAAACCTTTTTCGAACAAACGGGGTTATGTAATGAAAAAAATAATTCAAGCTTAAAAGTAACTGTGTACATTTTGTTGAAAACAAACGTGTGTGATTTTCCGTTATAGATTTTCGAAGCAGGGTTTAGTTGAAAGCTTGTAAAATACAGGGCAGATCTTCATTTCGCGGAAGTTGTGTAAATATAACTTTATTATAAAAACGGTTCTTGTTGTAGGTTGGGCCGATATGTGCAATATGGATCAGTTTTACAGGTAGTTCAGATGAAGTTTACTTATTACTGTGTTAGTAGTTTACAATGACGCGTGTAATTAAACGGGGGAGTTGTTGAGAATAGGTCAACAGCTGGACAGATGTATATTAACGTGGGAGTAGTTAAGGATAAGTCAACAACTAGACATATTTATATAAACGCGGGAGTAGTTGAGAATAAGGCAATAGCTGGACAGGTATATCTGGAGTATGATGTTATAGATTAAGACGTCGATGGAACGTTTATAAATACATGTCCGGGAATACTAAAGCACAAACACATTCTGATTTTTTTGAAATTATCATTTCTTTTAAATAGTTGTTGTAAGTTTAAATTTTAAATCTCTACAGTTTTAAATTGAATTACTGAACGCTGTTAGTAAGCAATCTCGCTAACAATGGAATTGAAAATAAAAAAAAATCTAACAAAACCAATTAAATAAACATTAGTTAATTAAAATGAATAGTAATGTATGCCAGTTTGTGTTTGACTTAGCTTTGTATAATGTATTTATTTTCTTTCCTAAGAGTCAATTCAACCCACTGGAGTGTTACGGGCTGCTTTGATGTACATACATTGATACATATTGCGCTTACTAATTGTTTTGTTGCAGTTTTCAAGGATTCTGTGACTCAAGCGTTATTTTTAATTCATAAATTATACGTGAACGTTTTGACAATAAAGATGCACATGGGTTTCAATAAGTGTTTTGTTGTGCTTGTAGTTGTTGGAAATGTGGTTAAAATGTGTGTTGTTAATTAATGGAGCTCTGCCGATTATATATGTGATAAAGGTTATCCCATTTACATATATGTTGTATTGCTATAAACAGATAACAGGTCACAAGAATGCAAAATAATGCATTTTTGAAAGATACTAAAGCATAGATTGTATTGTTAAATCATACAGGCCATTTATCCCTTCATAAACAGACAGCGTATTCTGCTATATGTAAGGTACGGCCTATATTTAACAGTCCATTAAAATCGTGATCCGATTCTACGATTTATTTTCACCAAAATAGAAAATCTTGCACGGTATGGATATCTTAAACAGTTTGGAAAATCGTAACTTTACATCCTCCCATTGCTACTTCGGCTTACTACGGTAAGTATACAAACGTGTGCTACATTGTCAAATTTAAGTTGAACCCCCAGTTGCAGTTCAGATATTGAACATATAACACCTTGCTGTATCACCCTTCTGAAATCTCTAACACCCTCTGCTTTGTAATCTGTAACACATTTGTCTTGTGTACGCTCAACAGTTTTAATAACTTGCTCTTCTTTAACATCTGTTTCTTAGAGACGAGGGAATGGACGCATCATTACAAGGGCCATGTGAGAGTGTTCTTATAGTTAAAGTAGAGTTAGTTGAGAAGGAAAAAAATAGGCTGCATATCTATGTTGTTAAGTTGTATTCGATTTTTTATTTTTGGAATTTGAACATTTTTCATTTGAAATATGTATTCAAAAAAAATGAAGTCATTCCCAAGTTTCTAATTTCTTTATTTCATAATTCATGTGCTAGGTTCTTTAATGGCTATTTCAATGTGTCTTCCAGTCACGTGATGTTTCGAATAATACACTTTATCCTGTTGCAGCAGTTCTCTTCCTATTGCATCGATTCGATTCATTATTTCCATCCGATATTTAAGAATATATATATTCTTTTAAAAAATAGAATCTACTTCTTTCAATAATTATCCAATCCAGTATTCTTTAAAAACATTTTTGTAAAGATTGCTATTTTACCTATTTAAAAACTAATCTTTTTACCTGGCAATTTAAGTGACGCACTTAATTGATGGATCTTATTTATATGTGAATGCAAACTTGCATGTTTACTTTAGAACCTGGAACCCACCAGTCTTTTTTTCATTTATTGACCCTCTCTAATTTAGTTTTCTTATCTTATGTGATGATATTTTGGTATTTTGAATTAGCCAGGTAGTTGAAACTTGTATTAATATACGTGTACATACATACATATAAACATATCTATCTTCATATCTATATATATTTATAAATAGTGTTAGAAGTCTGTATCTGTATTTTGGCTGAGTCGTTTATTAGGCAATGACGTGTTGTAAACGATTATATTTATGCATGTACGTGTTCAAGCGTGTCAGTAGAAATAGAGGTATTTCAATTTTGTCTTTACAGATGACTAACGGAATAGAAGATAAGCCCGAAAAGAAAACAAAGAAGTTTTCTAAGAAGAAGCTCAGGGCAGGAGATGGCATCCTTACACTTCAAACCGGCACCAACCTCTTTGCTACCCAAAAGGGCATGTCCTTTGGGGCCGTACGCCACGGTGCCGACATCAGGGCTGATCAACTGGACCCAGAAGGGAACAAAGAACTCACCCAATACGCAGCAACCAATCAGTTTGCTACCCAAACGGGCATGAGCTTTGGAGGAGTTCGTCATGGCGCAGATATTCGATCAGATGACGCCGTTTTGGAAGGACAATCCGAGCTGGGTCTACAAGCAGGCACAAACAGATTTGCTAGTCAGTCGGGCATGACCGGTTTCGGTGCTGTACGACACGGTGTTGACATCAGAGCAGACGACCACTCTTGTGAAAGCAACGCCGTCATACCGCCACAAATGGGATCCAACCAGTTCGCATCTCAGCAAGGTATGACAGGCTTCGGATCCGTTCGTCACGGTAAAGATATCGGAGTGGAAGACATTTGTTTAGAGAGTAATGCAACCATCGGTTTACAAGCTGGGTCGAACCAATTTGCATCACAGACGGGTATGACAGCCATGGGTGCTGTTCGTCACGCTAAAGACATCGCCTGTGAAGAACCAGTCCTGGAAAGCAATGCTACAATCGGTCTTCAAGCTGGGTCAAATCAATTTTGCAGTCAGAAAGGTATGACAGCAATGGGCGCTGTGCGACATGTGTCGGATATACGTGCTGACGACTTAGATGAACGGGGCAAATCAGCTTTGACTCAGCAGTCCGAAACCAACATATACGCTTCACAAAAGGGAATGACAGGTTTTGGATCAACACGTCACGGTGCTGATATCCGTTCAGATGATCTAGACGACAGAGGTAAAGCCGAGCTATCTCAACAGGCCGAAACAAATATTTACGCTTCGCAGAAGGGTATGACAGGTTTTGGATCAACACGTCACGGTGCTGATATCCGTTCGGACGACCAGGATGAACAAGGAAAAGGAATGCTCACCCAGCAGGCTGAGACTAACATCTATGCTTCACAGAAGGGCATGACCGGTTTTGGCTCAACACGTCATGGTGCAGATATTCGTTCCGACGATCAGGACGAAAGAGGTAAAGCAGTGCTCACTCAGCAAGCCGCCACAAACAAATATGCATCGCAGAAAGGCATGACATGCTTCGGGTCGGTACGACATGTTTCGGACATCCGAATCTTACAGCTGTACGATGAAGACGACTCGGACGATTACCCGACTGACGAGGAAGATGAAGTTAAGCCTGTTCCAGTCCGGAAACGCTCGTCATTTATAGGTAGAGAACCGGAACCTAAGCCAGAGCCAGAACCAGAACCCATAAAAGAAGAAACAGAAGAGGAGCAAAAAGAAGAACAGAAAGAGGAAGAAGTTGATGACAGCGAAGGTTTTGTTTGGTAAACTTGTACTTGTATTGAAACCGGTCATTTGGGACATTAAACGTGTTAAAGAAAATGTAACGAAAAGGGTACGGACAAGAGTTCTGTTTTATTGGAGAAAAAAATGTTTAACACATATTTAGAAGTAATCGTACTGTTTGTTTATTTTTTCGAACTTGATTTCGTCGTAGATGACTGAGTGAATTTTTAATCATTAACTATTGCGAGTGGTTTAAATAATCCCATTGTAAAATGGGGAAGGCGAAGGGACAATTGTGCAATCGTAATTTATTTGTAAACATTTAAACTTTGTAAACATTTTCTTTGTTGAATCCAACAAAAACGAACCTATTTTAAGATTAATACATGATGTTTAAACAAAATGGATACAATTCAAAAGTGAAAATTCATTTTTTTATAACAGTTTAACGACTGTTGGTGAATTAAGGGCATTCCTATTTCCATTATATACACATAACATAGCCTTGCTCGGATTGTTTCTGCCTGCTAGCCTTGATTCGCAACATCTCGCGGAATTCCTTACCAAAAGAATGAGTGTCCAAGTCACATGTGATTAAGAGTAAACGGAAAATTCCGAGATTGTACGAATGACCAAGCCTCATGTAGCGACCTCAACGGACCGTCCTCTATGTATAGACTGTTTATGTTATAAATGATGTGTTATATTGTAACATTATGTATAAATTGACGAGATCACGTGGCTCGATAAATTGACTGGATCCAGAATTTATTAATTAATAATTATGATTTTATTGTGTTTATGTCATGTCGTTGTTTGAAAAATAAAGTGCACTTAATATTTCAGTAGCTGTCCTTGTCATATATCAATAATGCGATTAATGGAAGAATACGAATAAGTAGTTAAGGAAACAAAGGCCTAAGACGATTTTTTTTCTTCATTAAACTAAAATATTGAGGCTGTGTATATTTTATATTGCCAAGTCAATATAACTAAACAAACGTAACATTTAAAATATAGTTTTATTTAAAGGTTCAAATAAAAAAATATAACCTAGTAAACTTATACTAAATAAACCGGAAGTGAGAATACCGGAAGTGATATACGCCGGAAGTGCTTAAATGGTCGATTGTGCTACATTGTCGGGCGCGATGCTCATGAATATCATACTCTTTTATTTACACTATTTACAAACGTATTTACTGATACTAGTAAAAATATTACTCAGACCAATAATCACAGATTATTATTGTTTTGAGCAAATTATATTTAGTTGTTTTTTTTCTCAAACGTTTAGCAAGTTTTAACATTCATAACCAGCATTAGCATGAACTTTTTTATTTAACTTGATTTTGAAAAGAAAAATAAAAAATAAAATTCATAGTGCCCATACATTTATTTCTTTTTTTCCTATATAACCATCACACTGTAAGTGCGAATTGGTGTTTGGAACGAAAATTAAACATTCGCAGTTATACATTTCAAAACTAAAAACACTCTGGTTACTGGTAAAGCGATGCTAATGGTTTGAATATGTTATTAGTTAACTTTGTTGTATTGACTGTTGCACAAACTGTGCTAAAGCTTCTGTTACACTAACTATCTCTGTTCTTTGCTGTCTTATGTCATCTTCTTTGATCTTGTCGGACGTCACGTTTGACGTCACCAAATAATATAGATGAAGGACCAATCAATAACTTACTTTTGCCTGACGTTGTTGATACGCCGCTGGAATGCCTTGAAACTGCATTTTGCTCGATTTGTGCTTACGTTGCAATCTTGTTCAAATATTTATGTTAGAACAATAAGGTTGCTTTTACATGTTGTTTGACTCACAGATCTTCTTGTTTCACGAGTCGTTTATTTTAAACATAACACCGATAACTCTGTACATAATATACTAACTTACTTACTAAAGGGAGAAGACTCTTTTTAACAAAAGAAATCGACCGTAAAATTAAACTATTGACGACGAAAATTAAGTGCAGAACGTAATTAATTAATAAAGAAGCGAATTTTAAATATTTTGCGGATTAATGGGTCGAAATTTGGATGAAATATATTTTGCAGGTTTAATAATTAATGCTTTTGGTCGGGTAAACTTTGAGAAAATATAACAAAATTCAAAATTTCCCTCTTCCCCAAAACTCAACACCGAATCCGCCCCTGAAACTTAACGTTCGTTTTGCTGGATTATAAGCGGTCTGTACGTAATGGTTAGATTGCGTGAACTTTCAACTTGTATGAGGACCGGCATGTGACGCCCTAGGTAAGACCGTTTATTCGTTATACTTGATATACAACTGGCTACTTAGTTTTATTTAATTTGACAGACCTATATGGGTAAACTGTTTGCACTTTATTAGAAGTTCATTTTATTGACTTTAACTGAAGCCTTTTAGACTACTAACAAACAACCAGCTAGATAATTGCACATTTTGGCTTGCGCATAAATTTAAACATTTTTTGTAAAACCATGACTGCATTCCATGCACATTGATGAAGGAAATGTTATCGTGTACGCTTATTGCTAGTCATTTTTGTATGTCATGGATCTATATGTCTTTGTAGGAGAATGTATTAAGTTATCTGATCCAAATTCTAGATGCAACTTTTATGAATTATGTTCACAATTAAACGAAAGATAAGGATTTTCGTATAGTAACATTTGCTTGACAAGTATAGATGATGAAAACTAAACAAAAATTCTTCTTAAAAAAATAAAATGCATCTTTAACACTTTTACGACAGGAACAGCAAACCGGAGAGAAGAAGAAGAGGAGATGGACGAAGAAACAGCTTCGTGCCAGCCAGGGCATGCTTACCCAGCAGGCTAAAACAAACATCTACGCCTCGCAGGCCGGTATGACAGGCTACGGATCTGTTCGCCACGGAGCCGACATTAGAGCTGATGACGCCGATAAAGACGGCCAAACCTTACTTACACAGCAGGCAGCTACGCACATCTATGCGTCACAAAAGGGCATGACCGGATACGGAGCCGTTCGCCACGGCGCCGATATCAGAGCAGACGATGCTGATGCTGACGGACAAGGTATTCTCACGCAGCAGGCTAGAACAAATATCTATGATTCCCAGGCGGGAACAAGGGGTTTCGGTGCTGTCCGCCACGTGTCTGATATTAAAGTTAAAGAGCTTTATGAAGAGGGCGATGATGACGAATACCCGACTGATGAGGAAGAGGAAAAAAAGCCGGTACCACGGAGAAGTCCTAGACCCGTCCAACAGGAAGAGCCTGAACAAGAGGAACAATAAACACTTCCGGTTATATCAACGACATATTCGAACATTTTGCATAAATATCAATGTCATTTTTCTTTGAAATACGCGTGTATCTCTCAGGCTGCTTATCAATTTAGGACATTGCATCTAGAATTTGAAAATTGCTCTGCGTATGTTCTGGTATTGTTTTGGAAACGATCTCTGTGGCATGGAGAATGTTTTCTGTGCATTTTTTTATTCAGTGAACAAATATATATTTTTTCTTATAGTTTTGGTAACTTTCAACATATCAATGTGTAAGACACGCTGCTTTCGTCTTCCGTCCGATTAATTTAGTAGGATCGATTCAATGTGTTGCTTTAACTTTTGCGAAATAGGATATAAGATTTAGTTTGCATTGCCCTTTCAGGCAACTCCTACTAAACCTGTGGGCATGCCGACTGAAAAAAGGAAACCAAGAAAATGGACAAAGGAGCAACTTCGCGCTGGTCAAGGTTATATTGGTCTCCAAGCCGGTTATAATAAGGGAGCTTCTCAGTCTGGCATGACAGCGTATGGTGCTGCAAGACACATTAACGACATTAAAGTCACGGAAATATGTGATGAAGACGATAACGACAGGTCGACTTCGCCGGAAATTAAAACCGAAAGTGAAGTGGCAAAATGAGGCCTTATGGGATGGGCAGATCGAGAAATAAACTGCATATCGCTACGCTAAGATCACGTTAACCACGTTTTTATGAACAAGTTATCTTTTAAACTATTTTTCATTAATTTTACAAGTAGAAAACAGTAAAAAACAAATTGAAAAGACAATATGTCATTTTCGGATGGGAAATATTTTATGTTAATTTTATGTTAATCGAACTGTTAAACCTGACTATTAAAAAGCTTTTGATGCAATTGGGATTCATCTTATTATTTTCAAATTTTGGTTGTCGTTATTCGTTTTAATATTGTACGTTGTTAACTTATGTGTTTGTTTTTTAACTGCGTTTATTATTCATTTGCTTAACAAATTGCTTCTACTTTTACTACGCTATTTGCACTGTGTGGTCGTTAAATGGAGTTTTGGACGGGTGTGTTATATCTGACTCACTATAATATCGGTAAGTGCATTGATGTATAATCACGATTTACCCCACCCATGCCATTTAACCTGTAGTTAATACCAGCTGTAGTTTTAATATGGAGTTGTTTTATTTCGATTATTTTTTTAAAACTTTTGAATGTTGCATGAACTCTTCAACTGCATCTATTTTCTTCTTTTTCCTGTAGAATCTTAACCAGAGGTTACGCTTGCAATGAAGTGTAGATACATACTTGTATACTATTTATATATACGATAGTTCAGTAAGATACAAACTAGACAGGTGTAAAAACATGAATATTCAATGGTCACTATAGGCGATTAGTTTCGTCTGCATTAAGTTTGTGGTATTTGTATATTCATGACGCATGTCTGTGTTTCTATGTTATTGATGGAACAACATCTTAGACCTGAAGGTTTACCACTCACCAACAGCAATCACATTCACATCCGTTTGTTCCTTCAGCCATCATATTCCTTCTTATTCTGTCCACATCAAACATAATACCTAGCCATTACTGCTAATAATATGAGTATCCTGCTCAAACTTAATACACATTCATTGATAAAATTAAGCCAAAAAATAGAAACGGATTTGGTTTGTAATTGTTTATGTTTTCTAATATTCAATTAATGCTTGTGTATTTTTTTATCATTTATACTTAACAAGCGTGATAATTCAAAGAACAGTTTGCAGTATTTAAATGAAATTTGTTTTATCATATTCTTATGTCCACAATTTTTCCCAACAGGATCAGCAAACCGGCGAGAAGAAGAAGAGGAGATGGACGAAGAAACAGCTTCGTGCCAGCCAGGGCATACTCACCCAGCAAGCTAAAACAAACATCTACGCATCACAGGCCGGTATGACAGGCTACGGATCCGTACGCCACGGAGCCGACATTAGAGCTGATGACGCCGATAAAGACGGCCAAACCTTACTTACACAGCAGGCAGCTACGCACATCTATGCGTCACAAAAGGGCATGACCGGATACGGATCCGTCCGCCACGGCGCCGATATCAGAGCAGACGATGCGAACCAAGACGGCCAGGCACTACTCACGCAGCAGGCAGCCACACATATATATGCATCACAGAAGGGCATGACTGGGTACGGTTCTGTCCGACACGGTGCTGATATTAGAGCCGATGATATCAATGAACAGAGTAACTCCGCTCTTTCCCAAGTAGCAGAAACAAATATTTACGCATCACAAAAGGGTATGACAGGTTACGGAGCCGTACGTCACGGTGCCGATATCAGAGCCGACGACGCCAACCAAGAGGGCCAATGTGAGCTCACACAGCAAGCTGCAACACACATTTACGCCAACCAAACAGGCATGACGACCTTCGGTGCCGTCCGCCACGGAGGTGACATCAAGGTCACGGAGTTGTACGATGAAGGGGATGATGACGAATATATGACCGACCCCGACGAACCAGCACCTGCACCTAGGCAATCTAAAGTGGCCGCTGGGGAACCAGTACAGCAGCAAGAGCAGGAGGAAGCCGCGCCTGAGGAGGAATAGGCCATTTTACATTCGTTCAAATACTCCCCGCGTGCCTGAATGGCTTACTCCCTTGTGTTTCATTTCGAATAAAATACCTTTCATTGCAATGAATCGACAGAGAAGAATGCAAATGACTGTTTTTGTGAAACTTAATGTATACTTGAATGAGATGAATATACAAGGTGATGCCGATATTTCTGCAGACGTATGCCACAAAAAAATGAACAGTTTTGGACGCATTTCAACATTTTGATATGGAAGTGATTGGTTATGTTAACAACGATTGGTGGTGATTATAAAGATAAACTGGATATATTATTATAGATGTATACGTAACTTTATTTATTAATCGAAACGAAACTTTTGGGGCTGAAAGTTCGTTTTCGAAACTAATATTATTTTAATTGAATAATTGTGACCAATCAGCTGTTACCATGGCTGATTACTGTGGTATATTTTCAGGATTAAGTACTTTAGTACCTCTATTTTCGATCAAAAGACCGATTTATATCTTGTTAGATGGTCTATAAGCGACGAAATAAATTTGGGCTCAAGTTGACACCGTGTTTATTCATACTAATATATTGCACCTCGGTTGCAAAACGAATCTCCCTCCCGTGTACATTTTACGCAGTAGAACCAGTACTAGTAAGGTGTTTTAAGAGTCAATGGGTGGGGCGTCTGAGCGATCCTCTCTATCACCGCCCACATCACCGTGTCAATACAGTGTTTTGATGCATTCTGTTGATGATTGTTTAAAACCGGCCCTTTTTTCATGTATTCCATCGGTCCTTCTGATATACCTTCTATGTTCATTATCTTTGACTATTCATATTCTTATACTCTGCTATTCCGTCTCATCTGTTCTTTTCCAATTCTCAAAGCGTATATGTTTTAATCTCTAAGTTTACTTCCTCTTCATCTTCAATCTGCTTTGCTTTAACCGTACAATGTTCCAATAACTTCAGATGCCAGACAAAACAAAGAAAAAGTTCTCCAAGAAGCAGCTCCGCGCTGGACATGGATTCATCCACCAGATGGCAGCAACCAATAAGTTTGCCTCTCAAAGTGGAATGACAACTTTCGGTGCCGTGCGTCATGGCAAAGATATTAAAGCCGACGATTCTGATCAAGCCAGTCAAGGGATCCTTACAAAGGTTGCACAGACCAACATATATGCATCACAGTCTGGGATGACAGCATTCGGTGCGGTGCGTCACGGCAAAGACATTAAAGCTGACGATGCTGATCAAGCTGGACAAGGAGTGTTGACAAAAGTTGCAGAAACAAACATCTTCGCATCCCAATCCGGAATGACGCCATTTGGAGCTGTTCGTCATGGCAAAGATATTAAGGCTGATGATGCTGACCAAACCGGTCAAGGAGTCTTAACAAAGGTTGCGCAAACAAACATCTTCGCTTCGCAATCGGGCATGACATCATTCGGATCCGTTCGTCATGGTGGAGACATAAAAGTAACCGAATTGTACAACGAGGGCGATGATGATGAATATCCTACCGATGAGGATGAACCAGCTCCACAGGTGTCTGAAAGTCAAAGAAGGCGGGAAGCTAGAGATGCCGCCTCAAAAGATGCAGAACCGGAACCAGAACCCGAGGCGGAGCCCGAACGGGAACCTGAACCGGAACCGGAACCAGTAGCTGAGCCAGAACCAGCTAATGACGATGAAGAAGGCTTTAGTTGGTAGACTGAACAACAGAATATTGTTGGAGAATTTGATTGTAGAAGGATAACATTTACTGCTTGTGATGAAAGAACACATTGCTTATTAAGATCTAAAATTCCTTCTGTTCGACCATTTAAATTAAGAGACAAACTAAAACAACATTCCCCATTTACAATTAAAACGATTTACACATGCCTTGCTGCCGGTCCCTTTTTGGAGTAAAAAATAGATATATTCTTAGTACAGAATTCCCATTCGCTTATTATCAATATCTTTAAATCCTAATGAAGGTAGGATATGCTGCAAACTTACGTTAAATATTTTAAAATTATATTTTGTTATTGTTACGTTTATTCATTCGTGTACGGAATGTGAGAATCCAGCTTTTATAATGAAGTTGAGCTGTGGTCAAGTATGTGGGTTATGGCGAACATAGCATGTTATCACTGTCAACATGATATGTTTAACCAATAAATAAAATTCAGTCTATACATTCACTTTAATTAAAAATCAGAGCTCTGCAAAAAAAAACATCGGTTATAAAACTACATTTTGCTTGTCATGATACACGTACAAAATAAAACAATTGTGAATAAATAACAAATAAAGATTTAAATAAAATTAGATGTATTTATTTGTAAACCTTAAATGATATCCTATAACCATACGAGGAAAGTTGACACAATAACCTGACAGGAAAAACATCAGCATCAGCAGAAACATCCGCAGCAACAATAACAGCAAAAGGATTTTCGAAAATATAACTGCATGCTCTTTACCTATATCCAACACCGAGTCATGTCTACAACACCATCACATGAAGGAGAAGTGTTTTATCTAATCTTGAACATCACTTATTAAACTCATCGAGACGACGACTTGAATATTGTTCCATTGACCTGTGTGTTACCACATCTCTGTTCCTCAACAAGATCTACTTTAGAATTTCCATTACTCTCTTGTCCTTCTGTATTACTACGTTTCTGTACAATGGACATCCCTCTTTCAAACACATTCACCTATATCCTTCCTTCATATATATGAATACTTCCGTTTTCCATCATCCTTAACATTTTTTCATTACTTTTAACATTGTTTTCCTTTTGTCTAATGTATATTTTCTCCTAGCTCTCCACAGTATTATCCTGTTATAATAGATAGTGAAATCCCAAGTTTCTTATTTATATCCCACATGGCGTATTTTACGGGGATTCGGAAATGACAGCTAGTTGGTAAGTATTTAAGTTATTTAATGCACTTGCGTGTATCCTTGCTTTTTAATTAACAATTTTCTCTTACAGAGGAAAGCAGCTGTTTCATCATTTCACCATACTAATATAACTGTTTTATTATCGCCATTCCTTTTGAAGACGCGTGCAATCAAGCAGTCCATCTCAATGTGGAAAATACATTTTACTGTTTATTTGTTTGTTTTGTTTGTTTGTTTGTTTGTTTGTTTGTTTCTCTTTTCAGCAATAACACCACCATTGTATCTAACATCTTTTATTTTTCATCTGCACACTGTAATCTGCTAGGATAGGAACCATCGTCACCTTCAACTTGGTTTATATTTTCCCTTGCAAATGAACAGCAGTACCCACAAAAAGAATACAACCATATTTCCTGTTTTTGTGTAATTACCAAATTAAGCGACATATCCCATTCCCATCAATGAAATGTGTCAAATCGTCCGCCGTGTTCGCCTATCTGTCTGCTCTTATTATTATGGTCAACTTGCAGTCAATATTTTCTTTGCAGACTTGGACTAGTTTTAGAATATTCAGTTCTGCAAATTTTAGCAAACAGCGACAAGCCATTGCTTATTGATATTAAGGCAATTGATTCCAGTAACATATTTTATAACATGGTTCAAGCTCTTTTATAAAAATATCCGGCTAGCGAGGCAACACTTTGTCCATCTGTATTCATTTTCCTCCAGCCCGTGACGCGAAACTAACGCTTACTTCCTCAATCACGTTTTTAAAACAGTCCTAACAACACTATTCACCTCACTAACAAGGATCTAACAGTATTAATTGTACTTTTTCAAACTTTCAAAACATAGAATAAAATAAGAAATAATTTAGATCTTTGCATTTTACAAAAGATAAAATAAATTTAAAAGTTTTCTTCATTTAATTGATTCATCGATTTTGGACAATTTTTAACAATTTCGGTTCAAAGCTTTCCAAAGTTTAAGTAAATAATTAACATTTTACTGGTGAAATTGGGTAAATTACAACAAGAAACGGGTTGATTTAATATGTATCAGATATATAATAAAAACGTTTGTAAATTATAGGAAATGTCGTCATCAGAGCACGAAAAGAAACCTAGGAAGAAGTTTTCGAAGAAGCAACTTCGAGCCAGCCAGGGTCTTCTCACCATGCAGGCTAAAACAAACATCTACGCGAGTCAGAGTGGCATGACTGGTTTCGGAGCTGTACGTCATGTATCGGACATTCGAGCAGACGACGCGATTCAAGATGGTCACGGGCTTCTAACACAACAAGCGAAAACAAATATTTACGCAAGTCAGTCCGGTATGACTGGTTTCGGGGCGGTGAGACACGTGTCTGACATACGAGCAGACGATGCGAATCAAGAGGGTCACGGGCTTCTAACACAACAAGCGAAAACAAATATTTACGCAAGTCAGTCCGGTATGACTGGTTTCGGGGCGGTGAGACACGTTTCTGATATCAAAATAAAGGAACTGTACGACGAAGGTGACGACGACGAGTATCCGACTGACGAAGAGGACCCAACTCCAAAAGCTAAACCAACGCGTAAAGTGCGCGACGAGCTACCAGAACAACATAAACCTGTAAGCATACCACAAGAACCGAAACCAGCAACTGTTCCGGAACCGGAACCTGTACCTGAACCAGAACCGGAAACTGTTCCTGAACCAGAACCGGAAACTTTACCTGAACCAGAACCGGAAGACGATGTTGAACCGAACGTTGAAGCGGAACCGGAAACGGAAGAAGAACCGCAACAAATTCCGTCAGATGCGGACGAATAGTTACAATATATTAGAATAACATTAAACAAAGAAGGCAGCAAAACACAAGTACAAAATAAGTATGTTGTCGTTGTCAAATAGGGAAACAAGTATTTGAACTGTTAAAAGAGGTCGTGTTTCTTTCAAAAATGAAACTAGTTTTGAAGAGTTTACTTAACTGAAATTAGCGAAAAGAACGCTTCTTCTATAGTGTTACTATTATCCTTTAAGCATTTCTGTTCCATGTGGATGTATTGTGTTAAAACCGAGATATGCATATATCCTGTGCTTCGCCGGACAATTTGGACCTTTCGCATCCACTTTTCTACGCTACGAAATTCAATTCAGTTAAAGATAGTTTCTCATGTTGATAGATATAAAAGTAAAAACAAAACTCTTGTTAAAATTGTTTAAATATATTCATTTTATTATATCTAAAGTTGGCTATTAAATAATGAATTTTATATATCATGTTGATTTTAAATAATTATAGATTTTTGACGGAAAAAAAAATAGAAAAAAATACACGTGGTTGTCTTTTATAATGCTCTTTTATTAAAAACGGAAACGAACACATCTGGTGATTTAAATCCCGACACGTCGTCGAAGAATTGAAAATTATAACCAGTAGAATCGCATTAGAAATACATGATAAATGGAAAGGGAATGTATAAGATAGAAAATATCAGTTCGGAAGTATTAGTATCTGGTCCTAATGTATGTTAAATGTTCGTGGTAGAAACCAGTACCATTTTACGAACATTACACTCAGTTCTTCATATAATGCCATTCCATTTATCATATATTTCAGTGAGGACACTCGATGGTTTAGAGAATATACAAGTTTCAAGCACGAATGCTAAGACTTAGACACGAACTAAATATTAATGTTCATTTATAAATAGGAAGGTCTAAAAGAAACACTTAATTTTCTTCCAAAATTAGAAATAGAAATATACAATATACAGTCTGACTCTTTGATTTTGAGCTTGAAAGGTTGGCTCAGAATACATTTAATTTATGCAGTGCTATTTATAAATTAAAAAAAAACACATAAAAAAGGCCATTATAATCTAGCTATTTTAAATTGTGGCCGATATTGCACTTACACACCATACCAAAGAGATGACGTTCATTTAGCCACTGCTATCATGAAAACAGAAGCGTTTAAGACATTGAACGTTAGAGAGTGTTATATCATATACGTAGTTACATTATTTGCATATATACATAACACTTTAATTTAATTCGATCATACACTATATTCAGGTTAACACACACGTACCCATACATATTTACTACATAATGTTATATTCCGTTTCACAAATCATTGCACATACTTCCGTTTCATAAAGAACGACTCATAAATTAGGTACTTACACATGCTGGTGTATATTTAGATGGTAAGTTAAATCTTTTCTCTTACTAATTCGATTTTTTATGATTTTTCATTTTAATTGTGAAACGCTAGTCTATAGTCTAGTCTGCTTTGGTAGCATGAATAAAAATGGCATGGCAGTGGTTATTTTGTTGCGTGCGGTCCCGTTTCATTTGAATATTTCGTTTTCAACTAATCAGTTATTTCGATTCTAAAAGAATATGTTCGGGTTTGTCAAAACATGTATTCTCTCTACAGGAAATGTCGACCGGTGAAAAGAAAAAGAAGAGGTGGTCAAAGAAGCAGTTGCGTGCGAGCCAGGGCATTCTAACACAGCAGGCGAAAACAAACATCTATGCGTCGCAAGCTGGAATGACCGGCTACGGTTCGGTCCGTCACGGAGCGGACATTCGCGCAGACGACGCTGTCAGTGAGGGTCAGGCCATTTTGACGCAGCAAGCCGAGACTAACATCTACGCTTCTCAATCCGGAATGACAACTTTCGGTGCTGTACGACACGGTGGCGATATAAAAGTACGAGAATTGTATGATGAAGGCGACGACGATGAATACCCAACAGACGATGAAGAAGAGGTCGTCAAAGCGGCGCCAAAGAGAAGGTCTCAAAGAGAACAGCAACCGGCACAAGAACCGGAACCGGAACCGGAACAGGAAGCAGCAGAAGATGAACAGGAAGCAGAATAAAGATTAATTAGATTTACAATATTGTTATTAACAATTAGGTTAAAGGCGATTACTTGAAGTTGACATTCGAAAAATAAGAAAGAATCGTTTAAAATTATGCAAAGTGAAACGAGTTTGGCCAACTGTGAGTTATGTTGCTGACAGTTTAAAAAACGTCACGTTAAAATATGTAATGGCTAAAATGTATGAGTAATATAAACATATTTATTATTTAATTTAATAGACAGAAACCTAGTGCTATAAATAACCCATGTATCAATAATATTCATGTAGGCACGTGAAGTATATATGTAACCTTTAAACTTAGGGAAAACGCTGTTTTTGTGAGTGCGTAATAAGTTTTTGCAAAATATAAACTTGATTAATAAAATTGAATTTTGCAAAACAACGATTTTATTTTTGCTTGGAAAAAGAAAATAATTTTGAGCTACAGTTCTACTATGACCGCATTACATCATACGGTTGAAAATGTTACAACTTTATAAGCTACAGAAAATAAAATCACAAATCGAATACCTCTGAATCAATATGCACTTAAACTTATTTTGAGTCGTAGTTCTGAAAAAGTCAAAAGTGTATAGTGTAATAAAGTCAAATAAACTTTATTAAGCCACATCGGCAGCTCATATAAGTGATCGAAATTAATATAATCTTCTCATAATTGAAACGTTATTCGAACATTTGTACTACAACTTACTTTTATTTCAAAATAAAAAAAAACATAAGCTAATGGTAAAGCAAGTAAAAATAACATTTAATCCTTTGCATTTTGCGAGCAAACAACTTACCTGGTAAGTTATGTTTTATATTAAGTGTGAGTTCAGCGATGTAAAAATATCTATTTTGTCCCATTTGACTTAAAAAACAAAATTGAACTTTTCCTTTTTGAAATTGAACACTCCAAGCTAACCCAGAATATGAAGGACCGGTTTGTTATGTATGTATAAGATAAAACTTGGTTTTGAGTCGTGCCAACATTTATCCGCAAACCATTTACCAAAATAATTGTTATAAAGTGCAGAGATGTTCTATTTGTATAGCTTGCATATTTTTATAGCTTTGCGTGTCTCTGCCTTGCATAGGCCTACTCCCTTAAGCAAATGCTTCTTATTTTGTTATATTTAAAAAAAGAGCCTTTAGAAATAATGGTATGTAAAAATATATTTCTTGTTCGCAGGAAATGTCTACCGGTGAAAAGAAAAAGAAGAAGTTTTCAAAAAAGCAACTTCGTGCTGGGCAAGGACTTCTTACACAGCAGGCGAAAACCAACATTTACGCTTCGCAAACTGGTATGACGACATTCGGTGCCGTGCGTCACGGGGGTGACATAAAAGTGACGGAACTATATGACGAGGGCGAGGACGACGAGTACCCAACAGATGAGGAGGAGGAAGTCAAACCGACACCGACGAAAAGAAGGGGTGAACCAAAACCGGAAGTAGAACCGGAACCGGAACCTGAATAATTTCATTAAAAATTTGAATGGCGGTTAATGATACAAAAACAGAAGTGCCAATTTACAAAGCGCGAACACTTATGAACTTTTATATCACATAAATTAACTCTCAGAGACTGTTTTCATACCAAATAATTAAAAGTGTTTTGAAATAAATAACTGGAACTGTGACAAAACAACACCGTATACGAGAATACACCTGGCAATACTGAAGATTATACTTAAATATAGACAATGTATTGGCATTAAATAACAGTTAAAGTTATATAGCTTTTAATAGAATATTTATTATTATTTGTAATAACACATAGACCCAGTGACCTGACGAACCGCATTTTCGTGTTTTTGTGAAATCGTATTCATTATACAAGCATATGAAAAGAAGAACTATGATTGTGGTTTTCTTCATAGATATCTATTTGTATTGAATGTAATTGAATGTGAAAATAAAAGTGTAATTGTTCAATGAATTAAATGCATTGTCTCCATGTTTCAGTGTACCTCTGTAAAATATAGTCTTGATCATTTGCGACGCTAGCTTTTTTAAAAAGACAAACATCTTGACAAGTTATGCAAAAGAAACTTGTAAATATTTGGAGTGAGATCTAATTGGCTGAAACAAACACACCTCTGCAACGGTTATGTTTAATAAAATTTTAAAAACTAGTCATTCAGACAGAAGTTATTGAAGTTTATTTTGTAAAAGATATGTGTAGACAAATAATAAAACTATCTTATGATAAAATGAATATAGAAATAAACATCTAAAACGATAATCTTTTGAAATACTACTGGAATATCCGAGGTAGTCCGAACCTTTATCAGGATATCGTTACATCTATTTTACAATGAAACCTTTCATGCCGTTTGTCTTTTTAAAAAAGCTAGCATCGCATTGATCAAGACTATGTAAAAAACAACCTTGATGTATACAATAACATGACAATATTGGTCACGTGTCAACTTAAACCCAAAATGATTCTGAACATGACACCCCAAGCCGATATAACGTGATACCAGGCCTCTGTTTTACCAATATATTTAAGCATATACTTAAAGACTTGTAAATCTTAAATTAAAGCAAAGCATCCAAGTGATCTTGATTTTGGACTGGTTCTAGAAAAAAACTTCATTAGATTTCCTTGGCATTTTAGAGCATATTGAAGTATTTAAGTAAAACTTAATGTTGGTGAAACAGGAGTCTGGTATTAGCGCTCGATGTTACTCACGTCGTTATAAAACAATAGTATGTTGGCCATCAATGATATTTTAAGAGTCGAATTTTTTCTGGGTTGAACCAGTACTAAACATATGCACATAAAGTGTCTTTCACAATAAAACCGCACAAAGCCGTGGCGGAGGACCTTACCCGCTGAACATTCATTTGATGTTGGTTCTAAACTGGACAAAGCTAATTCAGATGTTAGCAGTTCAGATGAAAACTGCATGGCATACTTCCAGAAAACAATGTAATACACATACGTGCTGGCATACAGTATCAGTGTGTATAAGACATGTGGTTAACGTCACCTTGACACATTTCAGGTTATATATGGCATATCCAGTTTTACTACTGAAGGAAGACCTCAGGATGAATCTGAGTAAAAACCACAGTCCTTCCGCTTGTAACTTTTTTTGAATAAGCGTAACACGAACCTTCTACCTCGATTCTGAGGACCAAGTGAGCTTGAGAAAACTGCTTATAACACTCGGCCGTGAAGGACACGAGTGTTTATGTTTGACTTAAACGTTTGATGAATTTAGATCCTGCTATCTCGGAATTTTTTATTGGTGGAGGCAGACCTCGAAATGAATCTGAGTAGAACCACCGTCGTTTCACAAGTAACTTGTAAACTTTCTCACATATGTAATAGACAAAATGTTGTCGCTACTAAGCTACAATGTGTCAAACATTTTATTCCAGAATACTACATTTGTGTAGTTTATATACTCACTATACTTAACTATTGGATTGGAAAAAAATACATGGGGTACTAAAAACGTCAACCTCTTATACATGTATTTAATCAGCTCCAAATATCATTGTTTTATTTCTTTTGCTTATTTAAACAAAGGAAAATGTTGAACATTTATAATTTACTCATCTATATTTATGGCAGAGTATACTTTACAGTCTCAAACATATATCTGCACTATAAGCATTAACTCAAAGGCACAAACATTAAAGGGAACAGTACTGCATTATGAGAATTTACTAAAATAAACAAGCATCAAAGGGCACAGAATTGCATTATGAGAATTTACTTGAATAAACAAGCATCAAAGGGCACAGAATTGCATTATGAGAATTTACTTGAATAAACAAACATCAAAGGGCACAATACTGCATTTTGAGAATTTACTTGAATAAACAAGCATCAAAGGGCACCGAACTGCATTATGAGAATTTACTAGAATAAACAAGCATCAAAGGGCACTGTACTGCATTATGAGAATTTATTAGAATAAACAAACATCAAAGGGCACAGTACTGCATTTTGAGAATTTACTAGAATAAACAAGCATCAAAGGGCAAAGTACTGAATTATGAGAGTTTGATAGAATAAACAAGCATCAAAGGGCAGAGTACTGCATTATGAGAATTTACTAGAATAAACAAGCATCAAATGGCACATGACTGCATTATGAGAATTTACTAGAATAAACAAGCATCAAAGGGCACAATACTGCATTATGAGAATTTACCAAAATAAACAAGCGTCATAGGGCACATTACTGCATTATGAGAATTTACTAGAATAAACAAGCATCATAGAGCACATTACTGCATTATGAGAATTTACTCAGATAAACACGCATCAAAGGGAAATTACTGCAATATGAGAATTTACTAAAATAGATAAGCATCAAAGAGCACAGTACTGCATTATGAGAATTTACTAGAATAAACAAGCATCATAAAGCACAGTACTGTATTATGAGAATTTACTAAAATAAACAAGCAGCAAAGGGCACAATACTGAATTATGAGAATTTACTAGAATAAACAAGCATCATAGGGCACATTACTGCATTATGAGAATTTACTAAATTAAACAAGCATCAAAAGGCACAGTATTGAATTATGAGAATTTACTAGAATAAACAAGCATCATAGGGCACATGACTGCATTATGAGAATTTAATAAAATAAACAAGCATCAAAGGGCACAGTACTGCATTATGACAATTTACCAAAATAAACAAGCATCAAAGGGCACAGTACTGCATTATGAGAATTTACCAAAATAAACAAGCATCAAAGGGCACAGTACTGCATTATGAGAATTTACCAAAATAAACAAGCACCAAAGGGCACAGTACTGCATTTTGAGAATTTACCAAAATAAACAAGCATCAAAGGGCACAGCACTGAATTATGAGAATTTACTAGAATAAACAAGCATCATAGGGCAAATGACTGCATTATGAGAATTTACTAAAATAAACAAGCATCAAAGGGCACATTACTGCATTATGAGAATTTACCAAAATAAACAAGCATCAAAGGGCACAATACCGAATTATGAGAATTTACTACAATAAACAAGCATCATAGGGCACATTACTGCATTTTGAGAATTTACTAACATCAACAAGCATCAAAGGGCACAGTACTGCATTATGAGAATTTACTAAAATAAACAAGCATCAAAGGGCACAATACCGCATTATGAGAATTTACCAAAATAAACAAGCATCAAAGGGCACAGTACTGCATTATGAGAATTTAATAAAATAAACAAGCATCAAAGGGCACAGTACTGCATTGTGAGACTTTACTAAAATAAACAAGCATCAAAGGGCACAAACGGCAGAGTACTACATTATGAGAATTTACTAAAATAAACATGCATCAAGGGCACAGTACTACATTATGAGAATTTACTAAAATAAACACGCATCAAAGGGCACAGTACTGCATTATGAGAATTTACTAAAATAAACACGCATCAAAGAGCACAGTACTGAATTATGAGAATTTACTAAAATAAACATGCATCAAAGGGCACAGTACTGAATTATGAGAATTTACTAGAATAAACAAGCATCATAGGGCACATTACTGCATTATGAGAATTTACTAAAATAAATAAGCGTCAAAGGGCACATTACTGCATTTTGAGAATTTACCAAAATAAACAAGCATCATAGGGCACATTACTGCATTATGAGAATTTACTAAAATAAACAAACATCAAAGGGCACAGTACTGCATTATGAGAATTTACCAAGATAAACAATCATCATAGGGCACATTACTGCATTATTAGAATTTACTAAAATAAACACGCATCAAAGGGCACAGTACTGCATTATGAGAATTTACTTAAATAAACAAGCATCAAAGGGCACAGTACTGCATTATGAGAATTTACTATGATAAACAATCATCAAAGGGCACATTACTGCATTATGAGAATTTAATAAAATAAACACGCATCAAAGAGCACAGTACTGCATTATGAGAATTTACTAAAATAAACACACATCAAAGACCACAGTACTGCATTATGAGAATTTACTAAAATAAACACGCATCAAAGGGCACAGTATTGCATTATGAGAATTTACTAAAATAAACACGCATCAAAGGGCTCAGTATTGCATTATGAAAATTTACTAAAATAAACAAGCATCAAAGGGCAGAGTACTGAATTATGAGAATTTACTAAAATAAACAAGCATCATGGGGCACATGACTGCATAATGAGAATTTACTAGAATAAACAAGCATCAAACGGCACAGTACTGCATTATGAGAATTTACTAAAATAAACAAGAATCAAAGGGCACAGTACTGCATTATGAGAATTTACTTAAATAAACAAGCATCAAAGGGCACAGTAGTCCATTATGAAAATTTATCAAAATAAACAAGCATCAAAGGGCACAGTACTGCATTATGAGAATTTACCTAATAAACAAGCATCAAAGGGCTCAGTACTGCATTATGAGAATTTACCAAATAAACAAGCATCAAAGGGCACAGTACTGCATTATGAGAATTTACCAAATAAACAAGCATCAAAGGGCACAGTACTGCATTATGAGAATTTACCAAATAAACAAGCATCAAAGGGCACAGTACTGCATTATGAGAATTTACTAAAATATACAAGCATCAAAGGGCACAGTACTGCATTATGTAAAATAAACAAGCATCGAAGGGCACAGTACTGCATTATGAAAATTTACTAAAATAAACAAGCATTATAGGGCACAGTACTGCATTATGAGAGTTTACTGCCCAGTACTGCATTATGAGAATTTACTAAAATAAACAAGCATCAAAGGGAACAGAACTGCATAATGAGCAGTACTAAAATAAACATGCATTGAAGGGCACAATACTGCATTATGAACATTTGCTTAAATAAACAAGCATTCAAGAGCACAGTACTGCACTATGAGCAGAATTAAAATAAACATGCATTAAAGATCACAGTACTGCATTATGAACAGAACTAAAATACATCAACATTAAAGGGCACAGTACTGCATTATGAACATTTGCTGAAATAAACAAGCATTAAAGGGAACAGTACTGCATTATGAGCATTTACTTAAATAATCACGCATTAAAGGGCACAGCACTGCTTTATGAGCATTTACTAAAATATACACGTATTAAAGTGCACAGAACTACGTTATGAGCATTTACTACAATAAACAAGGATTTAAGGGCTCAATACTGCATTATGAGAATTCACTAAAATAAACACGCATCAAAGAGCACAGTACTGCATAATGAGAATTTACTAGAATAAACAAGCATCATAGGGCACATAACTGCATTATGAGAATTTATTAAAATAAACAAGCATCAAAGGGCACAGTACTGCATTATGAGAATTTAATAAAATAAACAAGCATCGAAGGGCACAGTACTGCATTATGAAAATTTACTAAAATAAACAAGCATCAAAGGGCACAGTACTGCATTATGAGAATTTACGAAGATAAACAAGCATCATAGGGCACATTACTGCATTATGAGAATTTGCTAAAATAAACAAGCATCAAAGGGCACAGTACTGCATTATGAGAATTTACTAAAATAAACAATCATCAAAGGGCACAGTACTGCATTATGAGAATTTACCAAGAAAAACAAACATCAAAGGGCACAATACTGCATTATGAGAATTTACTTAAATAAACAAGCATCAAAGGGCACAGTACTGCATTATGAAGTTTACTAAGATAAACAAGCATCAAAGGGCACAGTACTGCATTATGAGAATTTATTAAAATAAACAAGCATCAAAGGGCACAGTACTGAATTATGAGAATTTAATAGAATAAACAAGCATCATAGGGCACATGACTGCATTATGATAACTTACTAAAATAAACAAGCATCAAAGGGCACATGACTGCATTATGAGAATTTACTTAAATAAACAAGCATCAAAGGGCAGAGTACTGCATTATGAGAATTTACTAAGATAAACAAGCATCAAAGGGCACAATACTGCATTATGAGAATTTACTTAAATAAACAAGCATCAAAGGGCACAGTAGTCCATTATGAAAATTTATCAAAATAAACAAGCATCAAAGGGCAAAGTAATGCATTATGAGAATTTACCAAATAAACAAGCATCAAAGGGCTCAGTACTGCATTATGAGAATTTACCAAATAAACAAGCATCAAAGGGCACAGTACTGCATTATGAGAATTTACCAAATAAACAAGCATCAAAGGGCACAGTACTGCATTATGAGAATTTACCAAATAAACAAGCATCAAAGGGCACAGTACTGCATTATGAGAATTTACTAAAATATACAAGCATCAAAGGGCACAGTACTGCATTATGTAAAATAAACAAGCATCGAAGGGCACAGTACTGCATTATGAAAATTTACTAAAATAAACAAGCATTATAGGGCACAGTACTGCATTATGAGAGTTTACTGCCCAGTACTGCATTATGAGAATTTACTAAAATAAACAAGCATCAAAGGGAACAGAACTGCATAATGAGCAGTACTAAAATAAACATGCATTGAAGGGCACAATACTGCATTATGAACATTTGCTTAAATAAACAAGCATTCAAGGGCACAGTACTGCACTATGAGCAGAATTAAAATAAACATGCATTAAAGATCACAGTACTGCATTATGAACAGAACTAAAATACATCAACATTAAAGGGCACAGTACTGCATTATGAACATTTGCTGAAATAAACAAGCATTAAAGGGAACAGTACTGCATTATGAGCATTTACTTAAATAATCACGCATTAAAGGGCACAGCACTGCTTTATGAGCATTTACTAAAATATACACGTATTAAAGTGCACAGAACTACGTTATGAGCATTTACTACAATAAACAAGGATTTAAGGGCTCAATACTGCATTATGAGAATTTACTAAAATAAACACGCATCAAAGAGCACAGTACTGCATAATGAGAATTTACTAGAATAAACAAGCATCATAGGGCACATTACTGCATTATGAGAATTTATTAAAATAAACAAGCATCAAAGGGCACAGTACTGCATTATGAGAATTTACTAAAATAAACAAGCATCGAAGGGCACAGTACTGCATTATGAAAATTTACTTAAATAAACAAGCATCAAAGGGCACAGTACTGCATTATGAGAATTTACGAAGATAAACAAGCATCATAGGGCACATTACTGCATTATGAGAATTTACTAAAATAAACAAGCATCAAAGGGCACAGTACTGCATTATGAGAATTTACTAAAATAAACAATCATCAAAGGGCACAGTACTGCATTATGAGAATTTACCAAGAAAAACAAACATCAAAGAGCACAATACTGCATTATGAGAATTTACTTAAATAAACAAGCATCAAAGGGCACAGTACTGCATTATGAAGTTTACTAAGATAAACAAGCATCAAAGGGCACAGTACTGCATTATGAGAATTTATTAAAATAAACAAGCATCAAAGGGCACAGTACTGAATTATGAGAATTTAATAGAATAAACAAGCATCATAGGGCACATGACTGCATTATGATAACTTACTAAAATAAACAAGCATCAAAGGGCACATGACTGCATTATGAGAATTTACTTAAATAAACAAGCATCAAAGGGCAGAGTACTGCATTATGAGAATTTACTAAAATAAACAAGCATCAAAGGGCACAATACTGCATTATGAGAATTTACTTAAATAAACAAGCATCAAAGGGCACAATACTGCATTATGAGAATTTACTTAAATAGACAAGCATCAAAGGGCACAGTACTGCATTATGAGTATTTATTAAGATAAACAAGCATCAAAGGGCACATTACTGCATTATGAAAACTTATTGAAATACACAAGCATCAAAGGGCATATTACTGAATTATGAGAATTTACTAGAATAAACAAGCATCATAGGGCACATTACTGCATTATGAGAATTTATTAAAATAAACAAGCATCAAAGGGCACAGTACTGCATTATGAGAATTTACCAAAATAAACAAGCATCATAGGGCACATTACTGCATTATGAGAATTTACTAAAATAAACAAGTATCAAAGGGCACAGTACTTCATTATGAGAATTTACCAAGATAAACAAGCATCATAGGGCACATTACTGCATTATGAGAATTTACTAAAATAAACATGCATCAAAGGGCACAGTACTGCATTATGAGAATTTACTAAAATAAACAATCATCAAAGGGCACAGTACTGCATTATGAGAATTTACCAAGATAAACAAGCATCAAAGGGCACAATACTGCATTATGAGAATTTACTTAAATAAACAAGCATCGAAGGGCACAGTACTGCATTATGAGAATTTACCAAAATAAACAAGCATCAAAGGGCACAGTACTGCATTATGAGAATTTACTTAAATAAACAAGCACCAAAGGGCACAGTACTGCATTATGAAAATTTACCAAAATAAACAAGCACCAAAGGGCACATTACTGCATTTTGAGAATTTACAAAAAAAACAAGCACCAAAGGGCACAGTACTGAATTATGAGAATTTACTAGAATAAACAAGCATCAAAGGGCACATTACTGCATTATGAGAATTTACTAACATAAACAAGCATCAAAGGGCACAGTACTGCATTATGAGAATTTACTAAAATAAACAAGAATCAAAGGGCACAATACTGCGTTATGGGAATTTACCAAAATAAACAAGCATAAAAGGGCACAATACTGCATTATGAGAATTGACTTAAATAAACAAGCATCAAAGGGCACAGTACTGCATTATGAGAATTTTCTAAAATAAACAAGCATCAAAGGGCACAAACGGCATAGTACTGCATTATGAGAATTTACTAAAATAAACAAGCATCAAAGGGCATAGTACTGCATTATGAGAATTTACTAAAATAAATACGCATCAAATAGCACAGTACTGCATTATGAGAATTTACTAAAATAAACACGCATCAAAGACCACGGTACTGCATTATGAGAATTTACTAAAATAAACACGCATCAAAGGGCACAGTACTGCATTATGAGAATTTACCAAAATAAACACGCATCAAAGGGCTCAGTACTGCATTATGAGAATTTACTAAAATAAACAAGCATCAAAGGGCAGAGTACTGAATTATGAGAATTTACTAGAATAAACAAGCATCATGTGGCACCTGACTGCATTATGAGAATTTACTAAAATAAACAAGCATCAAAGGGCACAGTACTGCATTATGAGAATTTACCAAAATAAACAAGCATCAAAGGGCACAGTACTGCATTATGAGAATTTACTAAGATAAACAAGCAGCATAGGGCACAGAACTGCATTATGAGAATTTACTAGAATAAACAAGCATCAAAGGGCACAGTACTGCATTATGAGAATTTACTAAAATAAACAAGCATCAAAGGGCACATTACTGCATCATGAGAATTTACCAAAATAAACAAGCATCAAAGGGCACAGTACTGCATAATGAGAATTTACCAAAATAAACAAGCATCAAAGGGCACAGTACTGCATTATGAGAATTTACCAAATAAGCAAGCATCAAATGGCTCAGTACTGCCTTACGAGAATTTACCAAATAAACAAGCACCAAAGGGCACAGTACTGCGTTATGAGAATTTACCAAATAAACAAGCATCAAAGGGCACAGTACTGCATTATGAGAATTTACTTAAATAAACAAGCATCAAAGGGCACAATACTGCATTATGATAATTTACTAAAATAAACAAGCATCGAAGGGCACAATACTGCATTATGAAAATTTACTAAAATAAACTAGCGTTTTAGGGCACAGTACTGCATTATGAGAATTTAATTAGATAAACAAGCATCAAAGGGAACAGAACTGCATAATGAGCAGTACTAAAATAAACTAGCATTGAAGGGCACAGTACTGCATTATGAACATTTGCTTAAATAAACAAGCATTCAAGGGCACAGTACTGCACTATGAGCAGAATTAAAATAAACATGCATTAAAGGTCACAGTACTGCATTATGAGCAGAACTAAAATACATCAACATTAAAGGGCACAGTACTGCATTATGAACATTTGCTGAAATAAACAAGCATTCAAATGTACAGTACTGCATTATGAGCATTTACTTAAATAAACACGCATTAAAGGGCACAGCACTGCTTTATGAGCATTAACTAAAATACACACGCATTAAAGTGCACAGAACTGCCTTATGAGCATTTACAAAAATAAACAAGCATTTAAGGGCTCAATACTGCATTATGAGCATTTACTAAAATGCACAAGCATTAAAGGGCCCAGTATTGCATTATGAGCATATTTTAAAATAAACATGCATTAAAGGGGATAGTACTGCATTATGAGCATTTATTAAAATAAACATGCATTAAAGGGCACAGTACTGCATTTAGAGCATTTATTAAAATAAACATGCATTAAACGGCACAGTACTGCATTTTGAGCATTTATTAAATAAACAAGCATTAAAGGGCTCAATACTGCATTATGAGCATTTTATTAAAACTAACATGCATTAAATGGCACAGTACTGCATTTCGAGCATTTATTAAATAAACACGCATTATAGTGCACAATACTGCATTATAAGCAGAACTAAAACACACAAACATTAAAGGGTATGATACTGTATTATGAGTAGAACTAAAATACATAAACATTAAAGGGCTCAGTACTGCATTTTGAGCATTTATTAAAATAAACACGCATTTAAGTGCACAGTACTCCATTATGAGCATTTAATAAAATAAACAAGTATTAAAGGGCACAGTACTACATTATTAGCATTTACTAAAATAAACAAGCATTAAAGTGCTCAATACTGCATTAAAAGCATTTACTAAAATAAACACGCATTTAAGGGCTCAGTACTGCATTTTGAGCATTTATTAAAATAAACACGCATTTAAGTGCACAGTACTCCATTATGAGCATTTAATAAAATAAACAAGTATTAAAGGGCACAGTACTATATTATTAGCATTTACTAAAATAAACAAGCATTAAAGTGCTCAATACTGCATTAAAAGCATTTACTAAAATAAACACGCATTAAAGGGCTCAATACTGCATTAAAAGCATTTACTAAAATAAACACGCATTTAAGTGCACAGTACTCCATTATGAGCATTTACTAAAATAAACAAGCATTAAAGGGCACAGTACTGCATTTTAAACACAGAACTTAAATAAACACGCATTAAAAGGCACAGTACTGCATTATGAGCATTTACTAAAATAAACAAGCATTAAAGGGTTCAGTACTGCATTATGGGCATTTACTTAAATAAACAAGCGTAAATGGGCTCAATACTGCTTTATGAGCATTTACTAAAATAAACAAACGTTAAAGGGCTCAATACTGCATTATGAGCATTTACTAAAATAAACAAGCATTAAAGGGTTCAGTACTGCATTATGGGCATTTACTTAAATAAACAAGCGTAAATGGGCTCAATACTGCTTTATGAGCATTTACTAAAATAAACAAGCATTAAAGGGCTCAATACTGCATTAAAAGCATTTACTAAAATAAACACGCATTTAAGTGCACAGTACTCCATTATGAGCATTTACTAAAATAAACAAGCATTAAAGGGCACAGTACTGCATTTTAAACACAAACCTTAAATAAACAAGCATTAAAGGGCACAGTACTGCATTATGAGCATTTACTAAAATAAACAAGCATTAAAGGGTTCAGTACTGCATTATGAGCATTTACTTAAATAAACAAGCGTAAATGGGCTCAATACTGCTTTATGAGCATTTACTAAAATAAACAAGCATTAAAGGGCACAGTACTGCATTTTAAACACAGAACTTAAATAAACACGCATTAAAAGGCACAGTACTGCATTATGAGCATTTACTAAAATAAACAAGCATTAAAGGGTTCAGTACTGCATTATGGGCATTTACTTAAATAAACAAGCGTAAATGGGCTCAATACTGCTTTATGAGCATTTACTAAAATAAACAAACGTTAAAGGGCTCAATACTGCATTATGAGCATTTACTAAAATAAACAAGCATTAAAGGGTTCAGTACTGCATTATGGGCATTTACTTAAATAAACAAGCGTAAATGGGCTCAATACTGCTTTATGAGCATTTACTAAAATAAACAAGCATTAAAGGGCTCAATACTGCATTAAAAGCATTTACTAAAATAAACACGCATTTAAGTGCACAGTACTCCATTATGAGCATTTACTAAAATAAACAAGCATTAAAGGGCACAGTACTGCATTTTAAACACAGAACTTAAATAAACAAGCATTAAAGGGCACAGTACTGCATTATGAGCATTTACTAAAATAAACAAGCATTAAAGGGTTCAGTACTGCATTATGAGCATTTACTTAAATAAACAAGCGTAAATGGGCTCAATACTGCTTTATGAGCATTTACTAAAATAAACAAGCATTAAAGTGCTCAATACTGCATTATTAGCATTTTACTAAAATAAACAAGCATTAAAGGGCTCAATACTGCATTAAAAGCATTTACTAAAATAAACACGCATTTAAGTGCACAGTACTCCATTATGAGCATTTACTAAAATAAACAAGCATTAAAGGGCACAGTACTGCATTTTAAACACAGAACTTAAATAAACACGCATTAAAGGGCACAGTACTGCATTATGAGCATTTACTAAAATAAACAAGCATTAAAGGGTTCAGTACTGCATTATGGGCATTTACTTAAATAAACAAGCGTAAATGGGCTCAATACTGCTTTATGAGCATTTACTAAAATAAACAAACGTTAAAGGGCTCAATACTGCATTATGAGCATTTACTAAAATAAACAAACGTTAAAGGGCTCAATACTGCATTATGAGCATTTACTAGAATAAACAAACGTTAAAGGGCTCAATACTGCATTATGAACATTTACTAAAATAAACAAGCATTAAAGGGCACAGTACTGCATTATGAGCATTTACTAAAATAAACAAGCATTAAAGTGTTCAGTACTGCATTTTGAGCATTTACTGAAATAAATACGCATTAAAGTGCACAGTATTGCATTATATGCAGAACTAAAATACATAAACATTAAAGGGCATATTACTGCATTATGAGCATTTACTAAATGAACAAGCATTAAAGGACAAAGCACTGCATTATAAGCAGAACTAAAATACACAAAGATTAAAGGACACAGTACTGCATTATAACAGACTTAAAATGCACAAACATTAAAGGGCACAGTACAGCATTATTAAAATAAACAAGCAATAAAAAGCTCAGTAATGCATTAAGAGCATTTACTGGAATACACAAGCACTAAAGGGCACAATACTGCATTATGGGCATTTACTAAAATAAACACGCATTAAAGGGCACAATACTGCATTATGAGCATTTACTAAAATAAACAAACATTAAAGGGCACAATACTGCATTATGGGCATTTATTTAAATACACAAGCATTAAAGGGCGCAATACTGTATTATGGGCATTTACTAAAATAAACACACATTAAAAGGCACAATACTGCATTATGAGCATTTACTAAAATAAAGAAACATTAAAGGCTCAGTACTGCATTATGAGCATTTATTGAAATAAACAAACATTAAAGGGCACAATACTGCATTGTGATCATTTACTAAAATAAAGAAACATTAAAGGGCTCAGTACTGCATTATGAGCATTTACTGAAATAAACAAACATTAAAGGGAACAATACTAAATTATTGGCATTTACTAAAATAAACACGCATTAAAGGGCACAATACTGCATTATGAGCATTTACTAAAATAAAGAAACATTAAAGGGCACAATATTGCATTATGAGCATTTACTAAAATAATCAAACATTAAAGGGCACAAAACTGTATTATGAGCAGTAAATGACACAGTACTGCATAAAATACACAAACATTAAAGGACACAGTTCTGCATTACAAGCAGAACTAAAATACACAATCAGTAAATGACACAGTACTGCATAAAATACACAAACATTAAAGGGCACAATACTGCATTATGAGCAGAACTAAAATACACAATCATTAAAGGGCAGAGTACTACATTATACCAGAACTAGAATAGACAGACATTAAAAGGCACAATACTGCATTATAACAGAACTAAAATAAACAAGCATTAAAGAGCATAATACTGAACAATAAGTAGTAACTCAAATACACTAACATTAAAGGGCATAATATGGCACTATTATAACTAAGTCAAATACACAAACATTAAAGGGCACAGTATTGCATTATGAACATTTGCTAAAATAAACAAGCATTAAAAGGCACAATACTGAATTATGAGCAGAACTAAAATACACAAGCATTAAAGTGCATAATATGGCACTATTATAACTTACTCAAATACACTTACATCAAAATGTATTTTTTTCATTATCATCTATATTTCTTCCATGTTAATAAAGAGTGTATGACATGGACATTAAACACACATATAAAACAAACTACATACATGTAATCAAACTTTAAAAGAAAAGTTTAAATGCAGAAACATGAACTTGAACATGTTATACTACACTATATCGACACAGTTTACACATCATCAGTTACGAAACCGGGTACAATTACGAGGCATAATTGTGTTCAATAGATGTTGCATTCTGTACCATAAAGTCTGAATATATTTCCATGTTTAGCACATCAGTTAATTTTAAAGCAGCAATTCGATCGTTGTTACCGTCAGACACTTCAATGTTACTGTCTAGTGATTCATGTCACATAAATCCAACATTTTCCCATCTTTCTGCTATTTAATGGTTTGCAGTCGCCATCTAGAACTACATGGGAGCTGTAGTCATAGCTAAGATTATCTAGAAAGTTCCATCTCCGGGGAAGCAAACGAATCTAATAGGAACATATTATACCCAAAAGCAGCTGCTGACGTAAAATGTTTTAATACGCTAAATGATTATATTGAAAGAGCCTTTGAAATTACAATGTATTGATCATCGGTGATTTAAATGAAAATGTATGGAATCTAAATCTAAGAGATGTACTTAGCACAAACTCATTAATAAAATACTGTAAATGGACCCACACGTATGGAAGTCACATGTATTTTAGATCCCATTTTAGTTCCAGATATTGAATCTGGTACGGTTCAAGTCCCACCTGAAATAAGTGACCACAGTGCCACTTATTTTACGTTGTGTTTTTTTCCTTACAATTTACAGCCAACCTATACTCGCACAGTGCGACTATATAAAAAAGCCAGTTTTAACTTATTGATTGATCTCACATCTGACTGTGACTTGAGTTGTACTTCAAGTTAAGCTGTAAATGATGATTCTTACATCTTAGAGAGATCACATTCGAAAACTTCCTGGGTAAAACCAGTACTAAACAAAGATGCATTCCATCCAAAAATGTTACTGTACGCCTTAAGGACAAACTTGGTATGGCCCCTTCATTAGAAAATATTAAACAAAATAAGAAATCGACTGAAATACAAAGCATTAAGATCAGGAAATCCATATGACTGATGTAAATATAAACACTCTAGAAAAATAAAGTTAGTAATTTTAAAACATCATAAAGAAAATGTCCTTACCACTTTGGATCTTACTTTTGCTGATTGACAATATGCCAAGCCTATGTTTTAAAAGAAAAGATGTGTCTTTTGTATTTAGCAAAATAAACACATATATCTTTTTTATTTTGTTACTATTTTCATTTCTATAGGTTCAGGATATAAAAATCGTTCAACAATAAATTAAAGCCATGGTTATTTAAAAAGTATATACACTAAATTGCCTGTCAAACTCAGACGAAATTTGTCAAAAACGTCGGAAAATCGTCAAAAATTATCCAAAAAAAAAAAGGTAAATTTCAATGTATTTTTATTTTATTTTCTCTTTAAATATACAATGGTCAATAGTAATGATTGCCATTAGTGCATTAAAAAACCATAATCACTATTACAAGCACCACATTTGTCTTTTCCCTGCAGCCGGGAAGTGGCCGGGTCAGCCGAATCATGGCCGGGTTTTAGTGTCACCCTTTATAACACGGTCGCCGTGCTCCTAGTCGATTTCAATCTTCCGCCGCGGCATAATTTGTAAACAATGAACTTGGAATTATTGGGTAGAGTCATTTACTTTATAATCAATTATGGACCACTATATCATGTAACCTTATTTCATTAATTTGATTTCTCCAGTGTTGCGGTGATTTTAAAAGATGTCACGCAAACAATAGACGCATTTGGTTAACGTTTCTGTTTGAAGATGTGGGTGGGGTATCGTATGGGATCCCAGCTAGTTTTATCTCTTTCTATTACTTACACTTCCAGCAATCATATAATGGTTATTGTAGTAACTCTTGTTTCCGAGCAAACTTTCATGTATTTGAATCACTGATAATAGCAAACAAACAAATACAGTGAGATATTTATCCCTTGTATACCTAATACCACGATATAGCTATTACCACAAATGCCAGTATAATAACAATCTGGGAAGATATGCACAAAGCTCCAACTTCCATTAGCATCGACATTTGTTTGCATTCTGTATTGGCAACTGTTTTTTTTACTCGGCACACTTAAGTAACCTTATTACTGTTTAGTATTGATGCCATTCTTTACATGGTTAAAAAATTTTTATACTCGCTGTATTAGGTATAACCAGTATACATCTCCCTGTCAGCATCGAGTCATCCATCTAACTATATGCAGATGACTGTTTACTATACAAAACCATCAAAAAGAAGGAAGACCACCATATACTACAAGCAGACCTCAACCACCTTGAAATCTAGTCCAAAAAATGGGGAATGTGATTCGACGCCAAAAAAAGCTTAAAAAAATCATACAAATTCTACCAACAAGAACACGTGTAACACATATTACAAGATATCCAAGACAATCCATACTTAGGACTCCAAATTTCCAATGACATAAAATACAGCATTCATTTAAACAACATTTGCAAGAAATTACATTCTCAGGAGAAATCTACATAACGTCCCTGAACCATGCTGAAAAACTGCAAACATATCTTTAGTCAGATCAGTAATGGAATATGGCGCAACCGTCTGGAACCCATACATTAAAGGGGCTATAGACAAGCTAGAAAGGATTCAACACTGATCAATCAGGTTCATCAAAAAAGACTACAGGAGCAGACAACCAGGATCAATTTCAAGGATGAAGAAAGAACTAGCACACAAGACATGGGAAGATTGATGACTGTCTACATCTGATCCATGTGTACAAGGTGGTTGAGGAGTTGGTGCCAGCACTGACAACTAGCGACTATATGAAATTCTCAAGACCAAAAAGAACTATAACAGCAAAAAACTTCAATGAATGCATAATATCTAACATCTATAGTTGAAAAAATTGCAATAATACTAAAGGACAGATAATTCCAAACAGCAAAACGCTAAAATATAAACATTCATTTTTCATGGACACTGTCATCCGCTGGAACCATCTACCATGCATGAAAATTCTCTGGAGGCTTTCAAGATCGCCCTAGGGAACCATCGCTTATAGGAGCACTGCCAGTTTTCTTTCTACCCATTGTATAAAAACCAAATTGGGTTCTACAATGTAACACATACAGATACAGATTAAAGTGACACCGCTCACCCAATCTGACTGAAGTACACAATCTTCCTTAATGTAAGATAAGATGAAAACCTTTTCTAATTCTTCTTCTAAATTAACTGGATTTCCAATATTGCTCATTTATTTCCACCAATCGGAGTACTCATTTCAACAGCTGTTCAGTATAACCTTCAATGTGGGTGTTGATTCAGCCATAGTGGTCTTCGTATGTTTTTGTATAAATAAAAAAATTCTTGTATCGTCCCTGATTTCTAAAACTTGTGAATATGATTTACAAGTATTACGAAAAAATTGGTGCAGCCATTTTGGAATTTTCGTTGCAACAGTTATAAAGGCATGATCATCACATGATAATTGGAATCCCAGCTAAATATAGATTTGTCTTTGGTTAGAATAAATGTCAACTTTAAAACTTTGAAATTAAGCCTCTGACAGGTTATCTGAAAGTAACCTTCTACGAGTCGTCGTCAAATCCAACTGTAAAGTGTTCTTGAGGATATAATTTTAATGAGATTGCCACTCACCCGTCCGAGTATCATGATGTCACCCGTTCCATGCACTTAAGGAAATAACATTGTTTTGTGTGATAAATACAGGTCATAGTATTGCACAACACTTTTAATCATTTGTATATCAATCTAAATTGAAACAATCTGGATAATATTTAGTGTATGTCATTATCTTGTCTAATTTTCTTCTTTTTGTGGGACACCCATCAACAAATAATTTGCTGTTTACCTACCAGTTTTCACCCACTTCACAAACATTCTGTTTATGAAAGTTTACCATGTTGAATCATGTCTGATAAAGCAAATAGTTGAAGCATTTTTTAACACTTTTTATATTTCACAATGTCAGTTACACAAACGCTTGCATACAAATATAGACTGATGTACACAGAGTCCCAGATAATTTTGACTGAGGAGTATTTACCACTCAGTTTAGTTTATACTAATTTATTTTAATTCAATTGCGGTACAAGTTCAGAGCTTATATGAACCGCTCTCCAGTCTGCTTCCTGGGTAGAACCAGTACTGAGTGTTGTTTTATTAGAGGTCAAGCGGGGAATCGAGCCTGCAACCTATGGTGAGCGGCCAACACTATCAGTTACACTACCAAAGCGCTTTAGTTCCAGAATTGAGGGGTATAATGATTTTTTCACACGTGTTAGGGCAGTATAATAGAAAAAGCTGTAAGAACACTGGTATTTTTTCCAAATCAGTTTCCAAATCAAGTGTCAACACCTCATTTTCTGAATGACTATGTACACATTTTGTATGATATTGATGTTATTTTTATTTTGATGTCCATAGAAAAGACATAAATAAATGTATTGTTTTTTTATCTTCACAGAATCGTTTGGACAGAATTACCCTGAGGTAAATACTGTTCAATTCATCTATTTGTTCACTGCCATTCTTTTAAGAAAATACAATTTCAATTTTACATGTATTACAATATTAAGTATTAGTAGTAACAAGTAGCATATCCCTTTCACATGATTGATTGATTGATTTGATATTAAGCTTCATTTTTATGCCATCGAGGTTAAACAGTACTCGAGTATACCCCATCTCTGCGAGTAACTGGTAACTTTCCTACTTGAATAAGCGGTGAGAGACGAATGATAATGAGACACAATGTCGTTTATCAATCATCACGGTGAGTGTTGCTGGGCGGGGATTCAAACTCACGACCCCTGGATTGATAGTCAGACACGTTACAGACTGAGGTAATCTGGACCCTTCATATGATAAAATTGTAAGTTCTGTCATGGTTAAAACAGTAAAACTTCTTTTCTTCAAAGTTTGTAAGATTATTGCTGTGATCATTGAACACGTTTGTAGTCTGACATTCAGAGTTACTTCAGCTACTTCCCAATTAAAAAAATGTTTTTTTCCCCACTTATTAAGGCACAAAAATTCCCGCCTGTACTCCTACCTGGCAAACAGTTGTATCTAATAAGTCTTATTTTATTTGTGTACATACAGGATTTTGATGGCACACTTGACTGTGTGAGTATAGCTATAACATGTGCCTTCAACAGACAAGGGACATTACTGGCTGTAGGCTGTAATGATGGCCGCCTCGTGCTCTGGGACTTCCTGACCAGAGGTATCGCCAAAATTATGAATGCTCATGTACATCCTGTTTGCACACTGAGGTAAATATTTTTTTTCATTTTTCTCATCAAAATTGAAAATATAAGGTACTTCAATTTTATTAACTGTCAGAGCCCCTGCGACAAAGATATAGTATATTTTTTGCATATAAAGTAACAATTGCCAATGTTCACAACATTTCTATGAGCAGTCAAAGAAAAAACAAAGGATGTCTTTGCTGTTTTGACCATTTTATCAAATAGTTGATATATCTCGACAATGAAAAGCAACACGGCAGTTGTGAAAAAAGCTGGCCTTGTGACATGATTGACAGTGATGAAGATATGAACGGGTTTCTCTCAGAAATAGGCAAATTACATGTGAGAATATGTAAAAGTAAACTGTGGTACTGCTGACAATCGTGTATGCCATGTACGTCATTTACTTGTGTACACCATGCTAGGTCATTGCAGTTTCATGTTTTTATAAAAGTTTGTACCACATGTGATAGCATAATTAATGCTCTATTATAAAAGAAAACTAAGAAAAGCTAGCTTTCCATCAAAAATTTATTTGAAAGCAAAATTGATTTTTAAAATCTTTTGTCAACGTTAGCTTCACATTCCCATTGGCTATAAATGGAAAGTTGTTGAAAAAAAAGTTATCATGATAGTTTTAATTCAGAAATCATATTGAATGATTGATAAAATTAGAAATGGTCAACATTTTTATCACCTTTACTATGGTACCATAGTTGCTGATGGTACTGATGATTTTTAATATGGATCAAGTACTGACACCTGCAGCACTTACCAGGTGACCAGACAGGGTTCTTTTTGCCCATTTTTTGGGCTGTTATTCTGCCCCATTTCTAATGGCAAATAGTCTCTTTTTTCCCCAATCCAAAGTAACAATATTCTTAATTTCAAAATGCAAAAAAAATATTAAGGGGAAAAGTTTGAAGAATTTTTAATATTATGATTTTAATGTAGTCTTCTACAAGAACATCACATTTTAAATATTCATTTAATATACATTACATATATATCATTACATATATTGAAGAAACCATTGCTGTGTAATTTTCCCAATTTCTTTAAAAATAACGCTAATTTTTCCAAAGTCAGGTGCCCCGACCCTATTCCCAAAAGTGCAAGCAAAACCACTGCCAGGTAAGCATATGAATACAGGTATTTATGTAATTCCAGCTGGAGTAGAAATGGTCGTAAGCTGTTGAGTGCTGCTACAGACAATACTGTCTCACTCTGGGATGTGTTATCCGGGGAACCGGAGAAGACTTTCCGGTTCCCATCTCCAATACTCCGTGTACAGTTCCATCCCAGAAGCAGGTATTGTTTGTTATTCTTTATGTTATTCTCATACAGCTGTGTTTTGACATGGTGGAAGATGGCTAATATCACCATTAAGAAGTTTCAATTCTACATTTTTATGGAGTTAGGAAGAATATTTTTAGGTTATTTTGAAGTGCCATATATAGAGGATGAGTGCTTATTTATTATTGTATTAATTAGATATTAAATGAGTTGGAAAACATATATTATGCCCGGCATTATATCATTTTCCCAACGAGTTTGATAAATTAAGTAAAAAATGAGCATGAATGTAAGATTCGTTTTATCACATAATTTGGAAAAGTTTACATTTACCATTTATTTAAAAGATCTTCTATAAAAGGAACAAGAAAAAATTTGGGCATATATGTTTCCGTGAGTCATCATATGACATAACGGCTGAAAATAATGACAGATCAACATCATTTTTATATTTGGGCAAGTCTCAAAGCACTTCGGCAATTTACGTACAAGAGCTGAGTTACACAGAAAATACCGAGCGAAGAATTGGGAGTGATATTACATTAGGTTAATATAAAAAATATGTTGTGGGTGTATTACACTCCTGCACTGTAAATTATGTGATAAATAACCTGTAATATATTAACATAACTTTAAAGAAACATACATGTCACATGACGTACAGCAGTGTTGTAATCAAATTTTATTCATTATTCAAAATAATTCGAAATATCCAGACTTCAATTTATCAGGAGTCTACCTTTGTGCATCTTCTCACCCCACCCACTTCATAAATCATTGAAAATATATGTGTACATGTAAATACCTATATTTTTTGTTTTTTACTAAATATAACACGTTGTTGTTATATTTACACATGATATAAATTTTGTTTATATTGATGTGTACTGTGGATTGATCTTAAATCGTGGTAAATTCTACTGTTTATATGCATCATTTTCTTCTATGCAAACGTATGTTGTGCGTTATTATCCGTGTGTAATTGCCTATTTGCCCAGTGCGTGAACATTGTAATAAAGTATGATATAACAGAAAAACAAAATGTGTTTCATAAGATTACTTTGCATTTTAGACATTGTGAATAACGATTCTTGTTTGAAGATCTTAAGTTTATATTCATATCAGACGACTGTCAATATTTACTCAAATATGCTAAATGTCAATTAGTGTTTGATTTCGTTCACTCAATTTTCCATGTTATCACTTTAACCCAAACAAGCAGCAGCGTTGTTTGCCTAATTAGCGTGTGTCTTGCTTGTGTTTGTATCATAACAATTTGATGACCCCATTAACTTACTTGCCAGTACATGAAGCGATAAATTACAGGTATGGGATCAGCAATTATCACCTTTGGCGGTTTGCCTTTCATCTTCACGCTGTGATAAAAAATTTGAAATACATGTAACGAGTTAGAAATCAATAGATTTTAATATGGAGGGACCGAAGAACGAATTCGAAATAGTGAATTATTTGAATTACTGGAATTTGATATATCCGGAGTTAATTAATATAGAAATAGAAGGAGAAAAAACGGACCGAATTTCAAATTTGAGATAACCGGAATTTCGAAATAAAAGAGTTAGAGTTGGTGAGTAACAACTGTATGTTGTTATATGAAGTGCAGTCCAGTTACTAGTGCATGTATAGTGTCACACTAGTTTTGAAATATATCATGGAAAAAAATTGTATTTCCTTCTCTTTGTCATTCTGATTTAAACCGGTGAAATTAAAACATAATTATTTTAAACATTTTCTTTATACTGATGACCACAAATCTGGATGTCTTATAAACATTCATCAGAGTTGTCCCCCTTTCAAAGATAGAAACGAAGTAAAGGACTGTGTGCAGACTGGGATATTTTGAATACAAGTTTACAAAAAGGGACTATTTGTCAATTTTGAAAAATAATGTTAAGTGAAAAATTGCTGCGAGTCCTTTTAAGCAGATAGCAACTTGATTTACTTGTTAAACTTAAAGCTGTCAAGATCTTGGTAAAGTTGAGTCATGTGACTCTGCTAAAAGGAATGCCATGCTTTTGTAACAAAATCTTTTTTTCAGCGGAGTTGTAACAGCATTTTCATGTAAGACTTTCTATTTGAATAGAGCCTTTAAGGCTTTGTTTTGAGAAAACACTTTAGGCCAATCAGTCACTGAGATCCCGTTATGTATTATTAAATCTTATAAAACTGTAATTTCAGTGAGAAGTTTCTGGTGTGTCCTCTGAAGCATGCTGCTGTTGCTATGGATACCATGGGGTCACATAAGCTGGTTCCACTAGACGAAGATGTAAGTTTTGTAGTCCAGGTTTTTCCAAATTTTGTGTTGTTTGTTACATTATTTAAAGGCTCAGTAAAGTTTCGAAACGGTCGTTATTAGTTTTAATTTAAATCAGTTTTTTATTTTGTTTATTTTTTATTTGACCACTGAGAATGTAATCTAATGAAAAAAATAATTATAATGTACATTCTTTTGAATAATTTAGAACAGGTTTTGTTTACAAATAAACATCTTCAACAGAAAACATGGAGTCCCATTGCTTGTTCAGAAACACATCCCTTTTATTCTCCTCAGTGTCTTAGGGAAATGGAACCTACAAGCTAATTTATTGCACAGAAGCGACAAATTGTCATATAAAATCAGAAATATAATTTTTGGTAGCCTCTCAGAATTGATAGTGAGAAAGGAATCATGATGTAACTACGTGTGCAGCTTTGTACATGGCAGATCCGGAATCAGACTAGTATTCTGTTCTCATTGTTTCTCAGTGCTTATAAATAATATATGCGGATTACTTTGTGTCAAAATATTTTTATCACAGGCATCACTATATTTAAAAAAAAAAGAAACTCAGTAATGATGTATAATGTTGCATCAAGCTATAATAGTGGACCCCTTATCCAACGGTCTTGATCCATATACTACCAGTGCTTTTCACTCTGGTCTAAATTAAAATATTGTTTGTCGCTTCCAACCAACCCAAAACGATTCCATCGGTTGGGAAAACGTTTTGTGGGGGTCAACAAAAAAACAAGGCCTCTTGTTCTAACACCCATCAGAAATTTCTTGATATTTATTCTTTTACAGTTTTAATTGGTTTATACTTCACCATTATTTTATGAGTTATTTAAAATCTTTACTATAACAATCAATTACAACTGTTTAACATGATTATCTTTAATTACAGTCAGATCTGAACATCATGGCATCATATGACAGACGAGGGAAATATATCTACACTGGAAATGCCAAGGGTCGGGTATGTACAAATGTATAGTATGTAATAGTGTGGGTCAGATTATTTTGTTGGCGGAAAATTACTATAATGGTAATCACAATTTTGACTTCGAGTTGCATTTTTCTGGCCGACAGTATCAAAGTTTTTACCTTGAAATTTCAACCTTTCTTAATACTGGTTTGATATCATATCAGGATCTGGATTGATTTTACTTTCTTGGGAATTCTAGCCATCAGTAACACATATTTGATTGTATCTTGAGAATTGTATCTCTCAGTAACACATACTTGATTGTACCTTGGGAATTGTATCTCTTAGTAACACATACTTGATTGTATCTTGGGAATTCAGGACCTCATTACAACTGATTTGAATATTTATTGGAATATACAGCTCAAAGTAACACCTATTTGGATATATTTCAGGAATTTGGGACCTCTGTAACACAGTTAAGAGTGTTTTGCTTTCAGTATAACTGTAAGTAAGAATCACAGTACCAATACGGTGTGTTTGAATTGTCCCATCTCAGCCAATTGTTAGTGAGCCAAATAATTATACAGCATTATAAATGATCTTTAATATTTGCAGGTGTGTGTGTTTGATGAGAGTTTGCACAAACTGAAGGCGTCATTCCGTGTCACAACTGGTACACTCAATACAACAGCTATAAAATCACTTGAATTTGCACGCAGGGGAGAGTATGTACTTTTTCTATGTTCAAGTTAATATGAACAAAACTCAAGTTGAGCTATTCACTCACCATATTGTAGTCACCTTGGCTTCAATATGGGTATCTTGGTTACATTTTTTGGCAAGCTCATAACGAATACGAAATATACATTGTCTTTACTACCATTGAGGACTTTCAAGGGAACAAGTGGAATAACTCTGGTTTGATTTTAGGTAGAATTGTTGTTCCTTTTATACTTTCAAAATTTAAAGTTTTCTATCAATGCTTCAGTATCAGTATCTACTAATCATACATCTGTGATACATCACAGCTGTCTCTGTTACCATTAATGGCACAACTACATGTAAATCTGTTTTAGGCAAAGTTATTCCCCTTTAATGCTTAGATATTTCATTAAAATGTTTTAGAAAGTTCATATCTCTCCAAATACTATTGGGGTTTATTTGAAAATTAATAGGTGACATGTGTCAAAACCTTTACTTGTATTTTTTTTTTTAAGTATAATCCTTTTTAAACTTGAGAAAATTATAATTTTCATGTTCACAAAGGTTGGTATATAGAAATCACTGTGTGTCGGTCGGAATGTCTTCATATATGAGTCGATCTGTTTGTGTCTGATCAGTAAATTTGTTAAAAGTGAGCATGACATGTTGATGTGTAACACATTCAACCCAGATCTGTAGCTCAAAGGTCAAGATCACACAGTCACTTAGATGTCAAACATGTAAAAGGCAAATATATCTTATACAAATCACAGACCTGGCATTTTGTCTCTTACTAGTGACATTATTTGTTTTCCAGTTGTTTCCTGGTTAATTCAGCTGACAGAATCATCCGTGTTTACGAGAGTGGTGAAGTGTTGGCGTGTGGTAAAGACGGGGAGCCAGAGCCAATACAGAAGCTGCAGGATTTAGTCAACAAGTATGTACCAAGTTTGGTTAAAATATAAAAGATATTGTAAAAGTTTTGCTGAATTACAATATTTCTGAAGGTAACGTGGGGGACAATGGGTCCCTTTCACGCCATGTATTGTTAATCACTTGGCAGACTTTAAAATAGCATGCCACAAATGAACACCATAATGAGACAACAATCGCCCACAGGTTCTCGCTGGCAGTCTCTACATTTTGACCCTTGGAAACTAGTCTATACAGTTAAACCTGTCTTAACGCTGGTCATGGGAAGGAGCAAAATTACCTTTTAAGACATGTTGCTTAATACAGGTTATACTACTTTGAAAACATAGAAATGGGAAATAGAAAATGAGGTTGCCTAAGACAGGTGACTGCTTAATAGACGTGACCACTTACACAGGCTTTACTGTATTAGAAAACTAAATCTATTAATAAGCATGTGATAGTATTAAAACTGTTACCCACTGCAGTGGTAAGCAGTAGTGCAACATCATTTTATACAGTCTATTAGTCACTGGAGTGTTAACAGTACCTTTCAATGAAATAGTGTGAACAATTACCTTCTGGCATATGGCAATTTAACTTAAGTGTATTTTAATGAAATATAATGATGTAAATTCTTGAATACCAGTCAATGATTTCAGTTTATTTTTACTGAGTATCAATTTTTCATCCTACACCCGCTGCACATGCTTATCCTACCCTCCTCGTGCTGTGACATAACAGCAATTATAAAATCCTCATGCTATGACAAATTCCTCACACTATGACATAATGTAATTAACTATGACATAAATAAACTGGAATATAAACCTTAAAAAAACCAGGGTTATATACAAGAAAATGTATCTTTCATGGGTTTTTTGGTGAGGATTACAAAAAACCATCCACACCACACCATGAAAGGTACTTGTTATGTTTAACTCGACTTTGACCTCCATTACAGGACACTGTGGAAGAAGTGCTGCTTCTCTGGTGACGGAGAATACATAGTGGCGGGGTCCGCTAAGCAACATTCACTCTACATGTGGGAGAAAAGTGTGGGAAACTTGGTGAAGATTTTACACGGAACTAAGGGAGAATTGTTACTTGATGTTGCGGTAAGAACAGTGCTTTTGTACAGTGCTTATGTACAGTGCTTATGTACAGTGTAATTATGACTTGTCCGCAATTTCAGGTTCATGTTTTTCCGCTTACAAGAACTGATGCAGAATCCAATTCAGTCCTTTGAAACTAGCCTCAGATACTGTTGAGGTCATGGGCTAGGACCTCAACACTGGTACAAACATTTTAAATTAGATATTATTTTGTCTATTTGTAAGAGGCTATACATTCTACTCAGATTAATCCTTTTGGTGTTTTCTTGGTAGAAATAATACTTGGCAAACATGGTTAAAGTAACTTTAATACTCTAGCACACAGCACCATAAGGCCATCCATAAAAAAATATTTGTTTGCTGTGCTCCGACCGAGTATTTTTCATGTGGGTAGGTAGGTAGCTATTTTATTGTTTTTGTCAAATTTTGATTTTGAATAGTCATGTTAAAGAAAAATGGACATAAATCATGAAAAAAAAATTATACGCTTTGAAAGTCAATAAAAAAGTTTGGGTAGTGGCAATTTTGAGTGAGTAGGTAGGAGCACCGCAAACTATTTATTTTTTTAAGGACGACCTTAATTATTTGATTTGTTACCAACACCCTACGGAAGTATGTGGAGTCAGTTGGATAGATAAGGTGTGAGGCATGAGCCCCTAAGTCCCCCTGTTTATCCCATCAATCTGAGAAAGTTCCACAGGGGGTCAGTAACAGACTATACACATGTAACTGATTTATTTCATCAACAATTGTTTTCAATCAAAGTCAACAAAGTGGATATAAAAGATATAAATATACGAACATTTTTGGCTTTGGTAACATAGACCTATGTTCTGTATGCAGGTAAACTCTATGTATTATGGTTGGATGTAACACAACTATTATTGTGCCTATGATCACTTTTAACATTGTCATTTAATTGTTTATGTCTCGGCCGTTTGAGGAATGGTGAAGGTGGACTAAGTGTTACCGCTGCCTCTCTGTTTGACTGTGCATACATGTGTCCGTCCAATTGGTTTCTGATGAAACACTTAAGTGTCTGTATTAAATTAATTGCTGCTGTATAATTATAAAATACAGGACTGGTCAAGATCGATATTTGTAAATGTTGGTCAAATTTTACACAAATTATTTCACGTTTTCAACTTAATTTTTGGTCAGATTTACTAATATATAGCAGAGCATATATATCCTAAAGGCCCTTTTTTATCATAATTCCATGGAATGAGCTTACACAAGTGCATAAAGGAACTATATCCCAAAATGAAACATAGTGGTAGTGGGTTTATTAGACAAATCTTCTGTTTCAGTGGCACCCTGTAAGACCGATCATCGCCTCAATCTCCAGCGGAGTGGTGTCTGTCTGGGCGCAGAATCAAGTGGTGAGCTACTAAATCACTAAATATTAATCATTTGTTTGTAGACTATAGTATATATTGTTACAATGAAGAGCCCATTTCATTAGTCATGGCTGAGATCATGGTTTGAGTCCAGCTAAGTGTTTCCGAGGAAGTTTGTTGGTTATTTGTGAAAACACATTGGCTACTCGAATTCATTATCTACCAATGAAATTGAATGCCATATACAGTCCAACCTGTCTTAAGCAGCCAGTCAAGTGAAGGAGCAAAAGTGGCCTTTTATGACAGGTTGTTGTTTGATAAAGGTTAATTTCTATTAAAGCATAGAAATGGGAAATAGCAAATGTGGCTGCTCTTAAGACAAGCCGGGCCCGATTAGCTCAGTAGGTTACGCGTCTGACTGCCAATCCAGGGGTCATGAGTTAGAATCCCCCACCCGGCAACAGTCTCCGTGATGATTGATATACGACATTGTGTTTCATTATCATTCGTCTCTCACCACTGATTCAAGTGGGAAAGTTATCAGTTACTTGCGGAGATGGGGTGTGCTCGAGTACTGGTTAATCCCAGGAAACAGTGGTTAGGTTAACTGATCGTCTGTTAGCCCTCAATGGCATAAAAATGACGCTAAATATTCAATCAATCAATCAATCTTAAGACAAGCAGCTGCTTAATAGAGGTGACTGCTTACACAAGATTGACTGTATAATCTGTTATGTATTAAAAATCTCAATTATTCTCACTCATCGGCTACATGCAGATAATAACTTAGCTAAAAATCAGTTACAAGAAACTGACTTTGTGTCATTAAATACAAATAGACATTTTCAAATAAAATCTGGAATTAATATACATGTATGGGATATAGTAGATTAATGTTTCTGATTCCCCTGAATATAACTATATGTTCCTGGATTACATGTACTTTGTGGTAACTTGATTCACATTGTAGTAACTATATTATGTATTTATTTCATCTGGCTTCTGTTTCACCAACATTTAACTTAAATACTTAAAAACTTAACTAAGTTTTGACTGGTTATTTATCTATTATATAATCAAAATCATTGACACAATATGCAGTTTTATTGGAACCAGTCTAAAATCATGATCACATGGCTGCTTTTCTTAGATTTAAGTTTTTAAGTATTTAAGTAAATGTTGGTGAAACAGGTGCCTGGTCTGCTCCAGATAGCAGAAAGAACATCTATACTTCTGTGACTCAAATATACAAAACACAAAGTTGTAGTATTTACATATACAGTCAAAACTCATTATTTCGAATTAAGATTGATGACACTATTACCTTACCTGACAGGAAAGACACATGAAGCGATAAATTACAGATATTGGATCAGCAATTATCACCTTCGGTGGTTTGCCTTTCATCTTCACGCGGTATAAAAATTCGAAATAACAAGTGAGAAATCAATAGATTTATCAGGAGTTAATTAATATAGAAATAGAAGGGGAAAAAACGGGACCAAACTTCAAATTTGAGATAACAGGATTTTCTGAAATATAAGAGTTCAACTGTACTTAATTGGTTGCAGGAAAATTGGAGTGCATTTGCTCCTGATTTTAAAGAACTGGATGAGAATGTGGAATATGATGAACGAGAATCTGAGTTTGATACAGAGGAAGAAGACAGAGAAAAAGAAGATTTTAAAGGTAAACACGCCATTTATTGCTCCTAACAAATGAACCGGGGAGTTTACAGGCATGACAGTTATATGGCTCCATCAGGAAGGAAGATTCAAGGCTCTCACAATTTTACTTTGGTGCCAACATAATTAAACTCAGACAAAGGGTTAAAGAATTATTAAAGAAATATTCAAGGTGTTATCTGAAATTTCAGCCGTGTATATTGAATGGTTATTAGCTTGCCAATCATTGTAATTAAGTAACTGATGAAACCTTCGAATATGAAAGTTTTGCAGCGCGAATTTTGGCGTTCATGATCATACCTAATTTCTGTCTGCTACTTATCATGTCATGAGGTTGGCATTTTAACCTCTGGTGTACGATGAAACTTGAAAACAAAAGGGTCAAAGTAGTTGTAAACAGGCGACGATTTTGTTAGATGCCAATTGTTTTAAGAAATATTGTTAATGTTCGAAAATTTAACTTGATATGCAAGGAATATTAAGAGGATTGAAGTTTGTGTTAATGAAGGGGCATGTATGTATAGTGATCCTTTGTTTTTTTAGTTTTAGTTTTGTGGGGAGAAACTGTGGTAAAATGGAAATTTCTCTTTTTCTTGTCATTCTCATTTTGAGATTTGAAGCATTGTCTAGTAAAATCAACTTAGATTTGGTTTAATAAGGAGAATTAAATTTCAGAGCCGCCCTAGAAGGGTTGAAATTCACATTTTTAAAAATTTTTCTCAGCAACCAGTCCACCAAATTTGCTGATATTTGATATAAACTATTTCCATGAGTTGAAGTTTTTACAAGGGGCTAGGGTAACTTAAAGGGGAAGGTCTGAAATTCCGTAATTATTTTGCATAGGAAAATAGCATGTGAAACTGAACACATCTAATTTAAAGCATTTCCTTTTCATAGTAAATAATGTTTTGTTCAGTAAGAATGGGGTTGGGGTATTTACCATAAGGGGTTGAGACCGTCCAAAAAGATTTGCATTGCTAAATTTTCAAAAAAAATAGTATAGCCACTGTAGTCTATAGACAGTAGAGCATCCTCAGGCCCTCTTGGTCCTCTGATTGGTTAATTGAGCAGCAACATAGTTGGGTTTTGGCTCATTACTGAATATGCAGCACAAATATAGACTGTGTTTCTGTAATTTAATCCACAAGGCATGATCAAAAAATGGAATGCAGTCTAAAGACGTCTCCAATATTTAACAAAAAACATATTATTTTCCTAAGATTCAATACAATTCCATCTTTATTTGTACATGTTTTACAGAGACGGAAGATGACGGGGAAGTAGATGTGACTACTATTGAACCAATCCAAGCATTTGTGAGCAGGTATTGTTTACTGTGTTTGTGAGACATCTCATTTCCTCATTTACCTTTAAAAATGATTACCATAAATATTAGGGTCTCATCATGTTAATCTGGGAATTAATCATGTGTGGAATTTTGTCTCAAATGTAAATTTAAAAATATGTATCTGTAACCTTACAAGCCAGGCTTTATGCCAAACACATAGCCCTGCTTTTGTCAACGTGATTAAGCTTGGTAGTGTTAATCCCCGCCAAATTGATCATATGCAACAGGGACTACTTTTTTTCTTAACTTTCATTTTGCCATATATGTATGCCAGCAGAAACAAATCAAATAAAAATATATCGTGGTCATTGTTTAGGATATATTTTAGAATAAATTATGAAGGCTTATGTATATTTATTAAAGACCGGCTGTCTGTACTTTTGAGTACTTTGATATATATGTTTCCATAATTTGAAAAGATATCATTAAAAAGAAACACATGTATTTCCAAGAGAATATAAACTCCAGACATGCATGTATTGTACAGAAAAGGCAAAATAACATTCTGCAAGGCATGGAATTTACTCTGTGTGATGTCATCAATGCTGGTTACTAGGATACAAAATGAATGCAACTGTGGCGGGATAATGGGTTACAATCTCCCAGTCTGGGTGGTTGTTATTATTATTGATAGGATGTACAAGGTGTGTTGAAAAAATTATTTGAACTTTTGTAATATTTTGAACATGTATAATACATGAATAAAAATTGTATTGCCATAAAAACTATTATTTCCTCTATGTCATTGCCGAATATCATGTCGATATTAAATACCATTTCATAGCAACCCCGGTACGATATATGCATGTCATTGCTACCCTGAGCAAACCAATGATGTCGACAATTTCAAGTTATTGAGCAATGTTTTACAAACCAAATCTACGTGAACATTAGATTCAAACTCATTGCATCATTGAACAGTTCAAGAAAGAGTGATATATAGATGTGTATGATAAATGGGTGAAAATACATGTATGAAGTGTATCCAAGGGTGTGATGGGTACCTTGACAGGTGATTTGGCAGATTAAACATTGTGTCGTTGATGTAATTGGACTGCTCTGAGTAGCCATTACATACATATTTTCTAGTGCTGTTGCTACATAACCGTATTCATTTGCTATATTAATTGTTGAAAATATTAAAGGAAGTCCAAATACATGTATGTTTTTAATATTCAATATACATGTATGTATTTTAGTGATGAAGAAGAAGAGGACGCTGCTGCCCTATTGTACCTGCACGTGTCTCCAGAGATTGACGAGCCGGAGGAGGGATGGCCTGCCATGACAGATGCAGTATGTTTATATTGATGATATTATTATGACAGATGCAGATTGTGTCTCTAATTATATTAAATTAATGTTTACTTAGTGCACTGTTAGTCACATAATTTAATAGTTTCATAATTATGATTATAGTTGGCGTGTGTTTTTTGTGTGATTTTTTTACCATTGTCCTGCACATACTGTACTTATAATATAACACAACAGTTTGTCAAATTGTATATTTTCTGTCATGTATATGTCATGTATATGTTTATGCTCTCTTATACTATTGTAACATCTTATCCTATCTTATAATGTTTATATTGGCAAATATTACAAAATATTCGATCTGTTTATATTTACATATATTTGGACTCCTTAACATGGTGTTCTTGAAATGAAATTATTGTTATACCCCCGACAAACGAAGGAGTCACCCTGTGGTCGGTCTGTCGGTCGGTCTGTCCGTTGCAATTTTCCTTGTCCGGAGCATCACTTGAAAAGTACTGGATGGAATTTCATCAAACGTCATACAATGGTAGAATATAATGAGAGGAAGTGCAGTGTACAAGAAACATAACTCTATTCTTGCTAATTACAGAGTTATTGCCCTTTGATATATCTCCCTTGTCCAGAGCATTACTTTTAAAGTACTGGATGGAATTTCATCAAACTTCATACAATGGTAGAATATAATGACAGGAAATGCAGTGTACAGGAAACATAACTATATTCTTGCTAATTACAGAGTTATTGCCCTTTGATATATTTCCCTTGTCTGGAGCATTACTTTTAAAGTACTGGATGGAATTTCATCAAACTTCATACAATGGTAGAATATAATGAGAGGAAGTGCAGTGTACAAGAAACATAACTCTATTCTTGCTAATTACAGAGTTATTGCCCTTTGATAATATTTCCCTTGTCTGGAGCATTACTTTTAAAGTACTGGATGGAATTTCATACTTCATATTTCATAATGGTAAACCATTTTCTGTCATGGCGGCGTTCGAGGGTATTCATCACCTTCAGTGATAGCTTTAGTTTATACTAATTTATTTATGACGACTCGTGACTTATATGAATCACTTTTGAGTCGGTTTCTTTGGTGGAACCAGTATTGAGTGTTACTTTTTGAGATGTCATCAGGCTGAGCCAGTTATTAAACCCGCGACTTCCATCAGGAGCAGTCAACTTAGCTATGGAGCTGATTTAATATCATTAACCCAGCCCAGCTCGAATCTTGGATAATATTTGAGAAAACATGCCTGCTGCTTGTTTTGAATTTTGGGGTCCTCCGTGGCCGAGTAGTCTAGGGCGCTGTCTCAAGATCATTTACCTCACACTGCTTAGGTCGTAGGGTCGAGTCCCGCTCGCTCCAAAAACTTTATGTGAGAAAGTTTCCAGTTACTTGCAGAAAAACGGTGGTTCTACTCAGTCTGACTCAGTTTTGAATTTAAATACATACATCTAGGGTCATTCTCCATGAAAATCTGTACGCCATGTATAACCTGTAATGATTTGTTCAAAAAATCACCATTCCAATTACATGAAAACTTGTATATTTGAATATCATATTTCCTTGTCTAACAGCCGCAGCTGACAGAAGAAGCGTCTGTGCCAGCAGAGAAACGGAAAGGCAGTAGTAGTCAACAGTCATTGGACAGCAAAAAGAGAAAATTGAAACCAGTTGATATAGATCTTGAAAACGCACCAACTGATGGTAAGTGATGTATGCAGATTGATCTAGACCACATCTAAGTTTATTTTTAGTTCATCTATTTTTAGTTCATCTATTTTTAGTGGAACTTCATGTCAAATGCATAGCCCTGATTATGCTGTCCTGATCAAGCTTTGCAATGATGTTCACAGCAAAAATGGTCATACGCGACGGGGACTACTTTTTATTCCTCGATTTTCATTTTTTCATGTATTTAATATATAAGCAAGCAGAAGACTGCGGCGTGGTCTTGTGGTAGAGCGTCCACCTCGCATGCCGAAGGTCATGGGTTCAATCCCCGGCCAGGTCATGCCAAAGACTTTAAAAATGGTACTAGAAGCTTCTTCGCTTGACGCTCAGCATTTAGAGGAGAGTTCTAGGTCTGGTCATCCTGGTGTCAGTATAATGTGACTGGGTGGGGTATCATACCATGTGTCTGCGGCATGATCCTCCAGTGTGACAGCGCTTAGAATACTGTCTCAAGTAGACACCGTTGCAATATGACTGAAAAACAAACAACAACAACAAAGCAAGCAGAAACCAATCAAGCATTATTTAAAGACTATATTGCGGGCCTTGTATTATGTATTTTTTACAAATAATGCATAAAATAAACCAAACACTAAAAATTAGGAAGGTGTATGAATATTTATTAAAGGTGAGCTATCAGTACTGTCTTGAAAACATGACCCTGACATTGGCTTCAGTGTTGTCATCATCATTGTCCTGTTAACTATTTACTTCATATAGACGCCTTTGGAACATCTAATATAGAAGGCTTTTGAATTATTTGGTGAATTATGTTTATATTAACTGACAGAGTGGAAAACAGTGCACTGTTTTCAATTGCCTTCTGTGATTAGTGTGGGAAAACACGTATATATGGAGTAAAGGGTTAAAGTTTTAGGTATAGCTCGGCTCTTTCTCATTAGACTACATGCTTATAAGTGACTAACTTTCATAAACACATCCATATTATGACATACATTCTGGTTCAGAGATTGTTGACTGAGTTATGACCTTAGAATTAAAAAAATGAAAATTCATGCCCATGCTTTTTTCCACATCAAACGACCACCTTTTGATTTGCCTGCAAGTGATTGATTTACTTTTCGGTGCCATTTCAGTTTTTCTTGTAGCCATCTCACCTGTCCTAAAATTAATCAGTTTTGAGTATTAACAACCACATTTCATTCTCCTGGTTGGATTAGGTGGGAGGGTTCCCAATAAACAATTGTTAAATTCTTAACAATATTATGGTTATTTATTAAAAGACAAAAAATATATATCTCAAAACAGCTACTGAATACAAGCTCAAAGAAGAAAATTTGTTGAAAAACTATCAGTATGTTTTCACCTAACTGGCCGAGCCCGATTAGCTCAGTCATTAGCATGTCTGACTGTCAATCCACGGGTCATAAGTTTGAATCCCCACTCAGCCACAATCTCCGTGATGTTTGATATACGACATTGCGTCTCATTATCATTCGTCTCTTACCGCTGATTCAAGTGGGAAAGTTATCAGTTACTTGCGGAAATGGGTGTGTGCTCGAGTACTTGATAACCTTTCAGGATCCCAGGAAACAGTAGTTAGGTTAACTAATTGTCTGTTTACTCTCAGTGGCATTAAAATGACGCTGAATATTCAATCAATCCGTCAATCATCTAACTGTTTTTTACACACATGTAATGATTCATAGAGAGGTAGCAGCACTCTAAAGTCTACTAAAACTCAGAATAATTTACCTTCAACCCAGTTGGGTAGTTTCTATTATCTGAAATGAGAAATAAATAATTTTAAAATTCAGGTTTCACCGACATTTAACTAGGCTTATGTTTTTCATCACCTGATGAAAACTCAAAATTCTGCTTGTAATATGTAAATATATTTAGATTTTATTTTCTAACTGTTTTAGATAAAACTATTACAAAAGGAAAGTGTCTTATGTGCACAAATAACTTAAGTAATGAATTACATTATATGTATATTGTATGTCAATGTCCTTTTTGTATATATCCAAACTTAGATTGTGAAATAGAAAATTGAACTATAACTGTAAATGTGATATATTTGTATTTTAATTCATATACGTTATATAGTCGTGGTGTAAAATAAAACAATGTGGTGTATTACATTATATGGCCATTTTGATATTAAAAATACGCATTATACCACAAAGCCAATGTCATTTTTGTAATATGACATTTTCAACACACAGAATGAGTGGACACATTTTGATGGCAACTTACGGCAAATGTCACATGACATTCATGACAACGCAATGTTGGACTAGTAAAACAAGATCGTGCAACCAATGATATGCAAACTGGTCCATTTTAGCTTTGCTCAGCTGCAAATGTTTGCCATTTGGAAATGAAATGCAGTTTATCTACCGTATATAATATGTTTAGACAGATTGCAGTAGAAATGTAAATATTCACACATGAACATGTATGATAGTTGCACAGTAAACACACAGTATTTACACAGTTTGCCATAACTCCAATATTATTAAAGAGTTAAGACTAAATGTTTGATAAATACAGACCTAGCTTTAACACAGCATGTTCTAGGCGTAAAGGTTGTTGAATTTTGGTTCACTGTTACAGGTAAAAGGAAATACAGTCAAACTTGTCTTAAGCAGCCGATCAAGGGAAGGAGCAAAATTGGCCTTTTAAGACAGGTTGTTGCTTAATACAGGTTAATTTACTCTGAAAGCATAGAAATGGGAAATATCTACTGTGGCTGCTTCAGACAAGTGGCTGCTTAATAGAGGTGACCACTCACACAGGTTTAACTGTATTACAATTACATGTAATACATTTCAGAGATACACCCTCTACTGAATGTCAAGAAGCCAAATGAAAAAGTACACAAAAAGACAAGCACAAAAACGAAAGGAAAGTCTGGCAAAGCGGACAGATCCAAGCATAAAGGTAGGTGTTATTTGTGAATATCACACATTAAATAGTCCTTATTATTAGTGAAAACTATAACCTGAATTATGATCTTTGAATAAATAAATTAACATAACGATCCCTCATTTAACAAAATACTTTGTGATATTTCAGAGTTTTTACTTTCGGTATTGCCAAACTGTGCATATAATTACAATGTACCTCAGTTACTAAAAGTAGCTGGTGGGATTTCATGGTCTTAGCCGAAAGCAAAGATGAAAAGTGAGATGTTTCGATTGAGGTGTCAGGGCTAGAATTTAACTTTTTTGTGCACTGGCAATTTTGGCCAGTGCCTAAAATTTCAACTGGCCAAATTTGAAACCAACTAGCCAAACCAATTTTGCAGAAACTTGTAGTCCTAAATGTCTAAATAAACCCAAAATTAATTGTTTCAAAGCCTGCATGTTATTTAATATGCATTATTAGCTTTTTTTTTATTTATAGACAATGGTATCAAGGTTATTATATGTTAAGGTACAATTCAAAGCAGTAATTTACAAAACAAAATATTTAAAAAAATAAAATTGTCTTAAAGTTGTTATTTATTATACTACCATAAATAAATGCATACAATGATATATCATTAATAAACACTTTTAACTAAACCAAAATATGAATCATGGATTCAACAATAACAAGAGTTTAATTATTATGGATGATCTGTCGATCGCGGTGGTTTCTACAATTGACGCACCATTTTGTCATTGTCAAGTTTATAGCCCTGTGTGATATTGAGCTGTCGCTCCCATTTCATTTCAGTATTAACGGAAGGATTATTTCTCTTTTTTCTTGTTGGGACTCACTTTCATTCGTCGGTTCAATGGAGAAAAATATGTTATTTTATCAGCCACTTTAACAGCTGACAAAATATGTAAACAATAAATTTGACGGGTTTCAACTTTACTTTTATTTTATAGAGTGAGTGCGCGATCAATCAAACTAGTCGCAGTCTACTCATTATGTTGTTGACGGGTGTTAACTTTACTTCCTTTTTGCAGAATGAACTTGAGATCAAAAACAATTGGATGCAGTCTACACATATAAATATTTAATACATGTCATTGACAATCTTGCTGCTAGTGGGTAATTTGGCGCGAGAAGCAAAAGAAATTTGGTAAAATTGACAAGAACTCGTTATTTTTACCAGGATAATGCTTGTTTATTTTCAAAAATCAATAAAATGAATGCAATAAGTAATTTTCTCAACTTGAAATCCACTCGCAAAAAAATGCCAGCTTAAGTAATTTCAACTCGCATTTTCAAAATACAGCTCGCATTTTGCGAGTGGCGAGTGCTTAAATTCGAGCCCTGGGTGTTTACAAATGACTGACAATTTTTTTTATTATAAAAATAACACACATTCGTCAAGTTGTCTCCGTGGCCGAGTGGTTAAGATGTTGAATTTGTAAGATTTTATTTTTTCCACCAGTGTATGAATCCAACCAAGGGAAAGATTTTTTTTTTAATTACAGTTCCTTGAATAAATTAAATTTATTTATTTTTTTATATAAACACCCATTTTTAAGTCTGAATACAAACTGGCCAATCAGAATACATTTACTTATAGTTTATATAATAAAACAGTTACTGCATTTAGGCATGTGCAATATGATGCGCTATGCAGCAGAAAAAACATAAATATTGACCTTGGCTACTGCCTCAACATTAACCCTTTACTTCATAAAGACGCCTTTGGACACCTATACTATTGAAAGCATTAATTCACCACGTATCAGCAATGGTTGAATTATGTTTATATTAACTGACAGAGTGGAAAACTCTTCCTGCACTGTTTTCAAAGGCCTTCTGTGATTGGTGCGGGTTAAATAAAAACACCATCCGTCCCTAAGCAACTAGCAAACTTTTTCATGTAAAGTTTTTTTACGAAGCTGTGCTCAAACCCATGATCTCAGTGATTGACTTCTTGAAACCAGTTAATCGTATTTATTGAAACTTGTTCCCAATGTACCGAATCTAGTCACGTAGGGAAATGTAATGATAACAACTCTAAAACTGGATTCAATATTTTAATTTAATTGAAAATCATTATTCTCGGGGCTATACCTTTTTTAGCTCACAGGTGAGCTTTTGTGATCAACTACTGTCTGTCATCTGTCGTCCGTCGTTAACTGTTAGCTTTTAACAATTTCTCCTCTGAAACCACTGGGCCAATTTTGATATAACTTCACAGAAATGTTCCTTTGGTGACCCTTTACCAAGTTTGTTCAGGCCGTCTTGATTCTTCCAAAAAAAAGGTTAAATTAGTAAAAACTTAAAAAATTAGTAAAAACTTAAAAAATTTCTTGTCAGAAACTACTGGCTCGATTTTAAAATAATTTCACAGAAATGTTCCTTGAAGGATCCTTTCACCAAATTTGTTCAAACCGTAGTGATTCGTCAAAAAACATGGCTGTCAGTGGGTGGGCTTAAAAAATCTTCTTGTCAGAAACCCCTGGCCCAATATTTATATTACTTCACAGAAATGTTCCTTGGTTGACCCTCTACCAAGTTTGTTCAAGCCATCTTGATTCGTCAAACAACATGGCCGCCAGGGGATGGGGCATGTTTAATTAGTAAAAAATTAAAATATCTTCTTGTCAGAAACTACTGGCTCGATTTTAAAATAATTTCACAGAAATGTTCCTTGGAAGATCCTTAACCAATTTTTCAAACCATAGTGATTAGTCAAAAAACATGGCGGCCACTGGGTGGGGTTAGTTTACTATATAAGCTATAGTAAAAACTTAAAAATCTTCTTGTCAGAAACCACCAGATCGATTTTAAAACAATTTCGCAGAAATGTTCCTTGGATGACCATTTACCAAGTTTGATCAAGCCGTTAAAAAACATGACCGCTACAGTTAGGTGCTAGTTTGCTATATAGGCAGCTATAGTAAAAACTTCAAAAACCTTCTTGTCAGAATCTACTAACCTGATATGATGTAATTCTACTGACATTTACCATGGGTGAATCTCTACCAAGTTTGTTCCAGCCATTGTGATTCATCAAAAAACATAGTCGCCAGAAGGGGAGGCAGGTTTTCTTTATATGGATATATAGTAAAAACTTTCTTTCGATATCTGATATCCAGATATCTGCACAAGGATACTATTGTTATCGCACAACTCTTCTTTGCATCTGTTACATCTTAAAAACAAATCAAAATTCTAACTACTCGCCCATCTCGTTTTTTCTGGAAATTTGAGTGTACATGTATTATATAATCTACTTAAGTTGGGTGACTCAAGGTCACTCAGGTGAGCGATATAGGGCCATCTTGGCCCTCTTGTTACAATGGCTATCGCCATTATTTGACTTTCTAAAAATAGACATAAAGGAGCCTGATAAGAGTTTGTTAATCCTAGCCAACTTGGTCAATAATCCCTAATAAATATTGAACCATTACATAATCCTCAAACTGAGACATGTTAGATACCTGACACTGTCAGGCCATCCTTAAAGAAATATTTGTTTGCTATGCTCTGGTGCAGTATTTTTCATGTGGGTAGGTATGTAGCTAATTTTCTCTTATTTTTGCATAGTCATTTTAAAAAGAATGGACAGAAATCATGAAAAAAAAAAGAGCGTTTTGAAGGTCAATAAAAAGGTTTGGGTAGCTGCAATTTTGAGCGAGTAGGTATGAGCACGGCCAACAATATATTTTTTTAAAGATGACCTCATTACTGAATTTTCCCATGTATCATTTTCAGGAATCATGTTAAAGTGGAAATGTGTTTTTTTGTGTGTTCCTAAATACCAGTTCATTGGAGTAATTGAAAAACCACATAATACTTTAATTTTATCGATGGCTCTAATTTATGTTTTCTTATTCTATACATATTTAATTGCGATAAAATGTTTATTCATTCAAATTTTTCAAATGCAGGTGATTGAAGGCCGGTATTCTGAGCTTCAGGAACACTTTTACTGCATCGTGCAGACACATGTCAACATTGGATGTAGGTAACATGCGGCATATTTCTGAAACAAAAAATTATCAAATATGATTTACCTCAGTGTTGTACAAAAAGTGTGGGGACGCATCTATTGGACCTAGCATAGAACACAGCTGTCACAAAAAGTGTGGTGATATATTCACTGGACCTAGAAAAGGACACAAATATTGTTGTGAGACATCCACAAGACCTAGCAAAAGAGACAGCTTTCGCCAATAGCTTGTTGATTTATCAGCTAAAGCTGGTAAAGAACCCATCTTTCAGAAATAGTGTGGAGATGCATCCAATGGATCTAAAGAAACTTTCACAAACTAGTTTATTTGATATTTTTTGTGAATAACATCAGAAAATGTGAAAACACAGTCTGATAACTGAAAGACTAAATTTATTTATCTGATAATATTTTTGTGAAATGAATATGGACAGCTTTGCCTTGTCAGCATGTTTGTCTTGCATGTTTGAAGATAATATTGGACAGGCATGTTATAAGATGTGTAAAAAGTTAAAGGAATTAGATTTTAATTAGCCTATCAAATGTTTGTTTTTGTCTTAAACTAATTAATTTTGCATTGATTGTAAAACAAGTTCTTACAACTTTGACAACTCATGGGTAGAACCTGTACTAAACATGTGCAGATAAAGTGTCTGTCTCAAGGACACCACATGTAGCCATGGCGGAGGATTGAACCTACGACCCCCCCCCCCCACCCCAAACTTGGATATGATTCTGTACCACCAAATGTATGCAGTACATATCTCTACAAAGATTTTAAGTAAAAGATTGATTGATTGATTGATTGATTGATTGATTGATTGATTGAATATTTCGCTTCATTTTAATGCCATCGAGAGCTACCAGATGATCAGTTAACATAACCACTGTTTCCTGGGATCCTGAAAGGTTAAACAGTACTCGAGCTTACTTCATATCCACAAGTAACTGATAACTTACCCACTTGAAGCAGTGGTGAGAGATGAATGATAATGAGACACAATGTTGTATATCAGTCATCACGGAGACCGTTGCCAGGCGGGGATTCGAACTCACGACCCCTGGATTGATAGTCAGACACATAATCGACTGAGCTAATTGGGCACAGCTTAAGTAAAAGAATGGTATACTGTAGTATTAATTTTCATGTTCATGTTAAATTTACTTGGACATTTTTGTGATGTTGATAAGTTAATTAAATTTATGTATTATTAAATGATGAATGAATGTTTATGTTAAAAATATATTACTCTGAATTTGTATTAAATATGTAAAAACAATTGCACGTTTGATTGATTTATATTATTATATCCAGTGTAACATATTCATCCAAGATACTGTTAATGGAAAGGAAAAATGCCTCATTATCAGGTGTGTGGTATGGTATTTTACAAACTCTTTATAAATAAGAAGTTTGAAAATACTTTTTATTTCTCAGACCCAAATAAATGACCCTGTTTTAATTCTAATCCATGTGTACCTTACACAAGGCACATGTATTCAAATATTTAAATAAAACACATTACAAAATAAAATGATTATTGAATTAAGATTCAAATATATCCAGTTTAATTAAAACAGACAAGTCACATTGACAAGTATCAACAAGTTACTGATGATATTTTTACTGAAGGTGAAGTACTATGTGGACTGAACACTATCATTTCAATACCAGCAGCTGCAAGTGTATGTTTTATCAAGTGTGAACGTGTAGCTTAACTGAATCAAGTACTGTGTTGACTGAACACTGTCATATCAATACCAGCAGCTGCAAGTGTATGTTTTATCCAGTGTGAAAGTGAAGCTTTACTGAATCAAGTACTGTGTGGACTGAACACTGTCATGTCAATACAAGCAGCTGCAAGTGTATGTTTTATCCAGTGTGAAAGTGTAGCTTTACTGAATCAAGTACTGTGTGGACTGAACACTGTCATGTCAATACCAGCAGCTGCAACTGTATGTTTTATCCAGTGTGAAAATGTAGCCTTACTGAATCAAGTACTGTGTGGACTGAACACTTTCATGTCAATACCAGCAGCTGCAAGTGTATGTTTTATCCAGTGTGAAAGTGTAGCCTTACTGAATCAATTACTGTGTGGACTGAACACTGTCATGTCAATACCAGCAGCTGCAACTGTATGTTTTATCCAGTGTGAAAGTGTAGCCTTACTGAATCAAGTACTGTGTGGACTGAACACTTTCATGTCAATACCAGCAGCTGCAAGTGTATGTTTTATCCAGTGTGAAAGTGTAGCCTTACTGACTCAAGTACTGTGTGGACTGAACACTTTCATGTCAATACCAGTAGCTGCAAGTGTATGTTTTATCCAGTGTGAAAGTGTAGCCTTACTGAATCAATTACTGTGTTGACTGAAAACTGTCATGTCAATACCAGCAGCTGCAAGTGTATGTTTTATCCAGTGTGAAAGTGTAGCCTTACTGACCCAAGTACAGTGTGGACTGAACACTTTCATGTCAATACCAGCAGCTGCAAGTGTATGTTTCATCCAGTGTGAAAGTGTAGCTTTACTGAAGTAAGTACTGTGTGGACTGAACACTGTCATGTCAATACCAGCAGCTGTAAGTGTATATTTTATCCAGTGTGAAAGTGTAGCCTTACTGACCCAAGTACTGTGTGGACTGAACACTGTCATGTCAATACCAGCAGCTGCAAGTGTATGTTTTATCCAGTGTGAAAGTGTAGCTTTACTGACCCAAGTACTGTGTGGACTGAACACTTTCATGTCAATACCAGCAGCTGCAAGTGTATGTTTTATCCAGTATGAAAGTGTAGCCTTACTGACCCAAGTACTGTGTGGACTGAACACTGTCATGTCAATACCAGCAGCTGCAAGTGTATGTTTTATCCAGTGTGAAAGTGTAGCTTTACTGACCCAAGTACTGTGTGGACTCAACACTTTCATGTCAATACCAGTAGCTGCAAGTGTATGTTTTATCCAGTGTCAAAGTGTAGCCTTACTAACCCAAGTACTGTGTGGACTGAACATTTTCATGTCAATACTAGCAGCTGCAAGTGTATGTTTTATCCAGTATGAAAGTGTAGCTTTACTGAATCAAGTACTGTGTGGACTGAACACTGTCATGTCAGTACCAGCAGCTGCAAGTGTATGTTTTATCCAGTGTGAAAGTGTAGCTTTACTGAATCAATAACTGTGTGGACTGAACACTTTCATGTCAATAATAGCAGTTGCAAGTGTATGTTTTATCCAGTGTGAAAGTGTAGCTTTACTGAATCAAGTACTGTGTGGACTGAACACTGTCATGTCAATACCAGCAGCTGCAAGTGTATGTTTTATCCAGTGTGAAAGTGTATTTTTACTGAATCAATTACTGTGTGGACTGAACACTTTCATGTCAATACCAGCAGCTGCAAGTGTATGTTTTATCCAGTGTGAAAGTGTAGCCTTACTGACCCAAGTACTGTGTGGACTGAACACTGTCATGTCAATACTAGCAGCTGCAAGTATATGTTTTATCCAGTGTGAAAGTGTAGCTTTACTGAATCAAGTACTGTGTGGACTGAACACTTTCATGTCAATACCAGCAGCTGCAAGTGTATGTTTTATCCAGTATGAAAGTGTAGCCTTACTGAATCAAGTACTGTGTGGACTAAACACTCCTGTCAATACCAGCAGCTGCAAGTGTATGTTTTATCCAGTGTGAAAGTGTAGCCTAACTAACCCAAGTACTGTGTGGACTGAACACTGTCATGTCAATACAAGCAGCTGCAAGTGTATGTTTTATCCAGTGTGAAAGTGTAGCTTTACTGACCCAAGTACTGTGCGGAATGAACAATGTCATGTCAATACTAGCAGCTGCAAGTGTATGTTTTATCCAGTGTGAAAGTGTAGCTTTACTGACCCAAGTACTGAGTGGACTGAACACTGTCATGTCAATACCAGCAGCTGCAAGTGTATGTTTTATCCAGTGTGAAAGTGTAGCCTTACTGACCCAAGTACTGTGTGGACTGAACACTGTCATGTCAATACCAGCAGCTGCAAGTGTATGTTTTATCCAGTGTGAAAGTGTAGCTTTACTGACCCAAGTACTGTGTGGACTGAACACTGTCATGTCAATACCAGCAGCTGCAAGTGTATGTTTTATCCAGTGTGAAAGTGTAGCTTTACTGAATCAATTACTGTGTTGACTGAACACTGTCATGTCAATACCAGCAGCTGCAAGTGTATGTTTTATCCAGTTTGAAAGTGTAGCCTTACTGACCCAAGTACTGTGTGGACTGAACACTTTCATGTCAATACCAGCAGCTGAAAGTGTATGTTTTATCCAGTGTGAAAGTGTAGCCTTACTGACCCAAGTACTGTGTGGACTGAACACTGTCATGTCAATACCAGCAGCTGCAAGTGTATGTTTTATCCAGTGTGAAAGTGTAGCCTTACTGACCCAAGTACTGTGTGGACTGAACACTGTCATGTCAATACCAGCAGCTGCAAGTGTATGTTTTATCCAGTGTGAAAGTGTAGCTTTACTGACCCAAGTACTGTGTGGACTGAACACTGTCATGTCAATACCAGCAGCTGCAAGTGTATGTTTTATCCAGTGTGAAAGTGTAGCTTTACTGAATCAATTACTGTGTTGACTGAACACTGTCATGTCAATACCAGCAGCTGCAAGTGTATGTTTTATCCAGTTTGAAAGTGTAGCCTTACTGACCCAAGTACTGTGTGGACTGAACACTTTCATGTCAATACCAGCAGCTGAAAGTGTATGTTTTATCCAGTGTGAAAGTGTAGCCTTACTGACCCAAGTACTATGTGGACTGAACACTGTCATGTCAATACTAGCAGCTGCAAGTGTATGTTTTATCCAGTGTGAAAGTGTAGCTTTACTGACCCAAGTACTGAGTGGACTGAACACTGTCATGTCAATACCAGCAGCTGCAAGTGTATGTTTTATTCAGTGTGAAAGTGTAGCCTTACTGACCCAAGTACTGTGTTGACTGAACACTGTCATGTCAATACCAGCAGCTGCAAGTTTATGTTTCATCCAGAATGAAAGTGTAGCCTTACTGACCCAAGTACTGTGCGGACTGAACACTGTCATGTCAATACTAGCAGCTGCAAGTGTATGTTTTATCCAGTGTGAAAGTGTAGCTTTACTGACCCAAAAACTGTGTGGATTGAACACTGTCATGTCAATACCAGCAGCTGCAAGTGTATGTTTTATCCAGTGTGAAAGTGAAGCTTTACTGACCCAAGTACTGTGTGGATTAAACACTGTCATGTCAATATCAGCAGCTGCAAGTGTATGTTTTATCCAGTGTGAAAGTGAAGCTTTACTGAATCAATTACTGTGTGGACTGAACACTGTCATGTCAATACCAGCAACTGCAAGTGTATGTTTTATCCAGTGTGAAAGTGTAGCCTTACTGACCCAAGTACTGTGTGGACTGAACACTTTCATGTCAATACCAGCAGCTGCAAGTGTATGTTTTATCCAGTGTGAAAGTGTAGCCTTACTGATCCAAGTACTGTGTGGACTGAACACTGTCATGTTAATACCAGCAGCTGCAAGTGTATGTTTTATCCAGAATGAAAGTGTAGCCTTACTGACCAAAGTACTGTGTTGACTGAACACTGTCATGTCAATACCAGCAGTTGCAAGTGTATGTTTTATCCAGTGTGAAAGTGTAGCTTTACTGAATCAAGTACTGTGTGGACTGAACACTGTCATGTCAATACCAGCAGCTGCAAGTGTATGTTTCATCCAGTGTGAAAGTGTAGCTTTACTGAATCAAGTACTGTGTGGACTGAACACTGTCATGGCAATACCAGCAGCTGCAAGTGTATGTTTTATCGTGTGAAAGTGAAGCTTTACTGACCCAAGTACTGTGTGGACTGAACACTGTCGTGTCAATATCAGCAGCTGCAAGTGTATGTTTTATCCAGTGTGAAAGTGAAGCTTTACTGAATCAATTACTGTGTGGACTGAACACTGTCATGTCAATACCAGCAACTGCAAGTGTATGTTTTATCCAGTGTGAAAGTGTAGCCTTACTGACCCAAGTACTGTGTGGACTGAACACTTTCATGTCAATACCAGCAGCTGCAAGTGTATGTTTTATCCAGTGTGAAAGTGTAGCCTTACTGATCCAGGTACTGTGTGGACTGAACACTGTCATGTTAATACCAGCAGCTGCAAGTGTATGTTTTATCCAGAATGAAAGTGTAGCCTTACTGACCAAAGTACTGTGTTGACTGAACACTGTCATGTCAATACCAGCAGTTGCAAGTGTATGTTTTATCCAGTGTGAAAGTGTAGCTTTACTGAATCAAGTACTGTGTGGACTGAACACTGTCATGTCAATACCAGCAGCTGCAAGTGTATGTTTCATCCAGTGTGAAAGTGTAGCTTTACTGAATCAAGTACTGTGTGGACTGAACACTGTCATGGCAATACCAGCAGCTGCAAGTGTATGTTTTATCGTGTGAAAGTGAAGCTTTACTGACCCAAGTACTGTGTGGACTGAACACTGTCATGTCAATATCAGCAGCTGCAAGTGTATGTTTTATCCAGTGTGAAAGTGAAGCTTAACTGAATCAATTACTGTGTGGACTGAACACTGTCATGTCAATACCAGCAACTGCAAGTGTATGTTTTATCCAGTGTGAAAGTGTAGCCTTACTGACCCAAGTACTGTGTGGACTGAACACTTTCATGTCAATACCAGCAGCTGCAAGTGTATGTTTTATCCAGTGTGAAAGTGTAGCCTTACTGATCCAAGTACTGTGTGGACTGAACACTGTCATGTTAATACCAGCAGCTGCAAGTGTATGTTTTATCCAGAATGAAAGTGAAGCCTTACTGACCAAAGTACTGTGTTGACTGAACACTGTCATGTCAATACCAGCAGCTGCAAGTGTATGTTTTATCCAGTGTGAAAGTGTAGCTTTACTGAATCAAGTACTGTGTGGACTGAACACTGTCATGTCAATACCAGCAGCTGCAAGTGTATGTTTCATCCAGTGTGAAAGTGTAGCTTTACTGAATCAAGTACTGTGTGGACTGAACACTGTCATGGCAATACCAGCAGCTGCAAGTGTATGTTTTATCCAGTGTGAAAGTGTAGCCTTACTGAATCAAGTACTGTGTTGACTGAACACTGTCATGCCAATACCAGCAGCTGCAAGTGTATGATTTATCCAATGTGAAAGTGTAGCCTTACTTACCCATTATGTGGCTTCTGTGACTTTAGAAGGAAATGAGAATCGTCATAATGTCAATAGTTCTATCTTTAATAGTTTTGATATATGTATATCTTAATTATATACAAAAGGCCCATCAGCATACAATCATAGAATTACATGCAATTTAAACAAGTTATCAATGACAATGTTGTAAAGTCTTAACGTAATTATCACCAATCAAATGAAATTTAAACTTTGATAATGCAAATGTATATTGGGATAGATGTAACACGTAATGAGTAATACAGTTGAATTTAAACTTTAACTTGTATAAATGATCATTTTTATAATACAGTCTTAACATATTTTGTTATGAAAAGTGTTAAACCTAGTCTTGATATCATGGTAAGAATCGTAGTTCTGTAATTTGTAAACAGCAATAATCTGTCTGTGTTAGGTACACAATTCTAATACAAACTACTGAAAATACTACATGTATCATAGTGTGATGGAGAAATGATAAAGTGTGGAATAAAATGAGTCATTTCTCTTTTTTTGACTTTCGAAAATGTACATTGATAGTTTACGAATTACATTTATATTTTCATTATTCAATAGTTCTACAAATTTGGGTATGTTAGTTTTTTTCCGATAGTATGGTTTGATATATTTATTACACATATTTTTGTACAAGGGACATTCAAGAGTAAAGTGAAATTCGTCTTCAAGTGTATTACATACTCAAGTGTATATAATCACAACTTGAAATGAAAATTTCAGCCAAATGTTTATTAGGTCTAGATTGTCTAAAATATTTCCAAACCTTATTATTAATATTTAACAAAGTCCATGTAATGTTTTACTTCTAGTGATTTTTTATCCTGAATCTTGAGATTAGGAGGTTGAATCCCTGTCCAGCCAGTCTCTATGACGATTGATATATGCCATTCATCTCATTGTCATTTGTCTCTCACTGCCGACTCAAATGGGAAAGTTACTTGAGAAGATAGGTGTACTGAAGTACTGGTTGACCTTCCAGGATCCCAGGAAAGAATGATTAGGTTCAATTGTTAACTACTGATCTCTATTAGTCCTCGATGACACAAGTATGTTTTTCACCAATTACAATGGTAAACATTTTCGTTATCCAGAAATTCTTCGGGTGGTATAAACTCTGTTCCTAACAATTTAATTCTTAATCCACCAGTGCCATGTAAGTCGACACAGACAACTTGTACTTTGTTAAACACAGAGCGAGGTCTATACAAAACAAACACAGTGTAAAAAGATACATTTTATTTTACCATTTACTGTAAGTAAAGCTAGTTACTACAATCATACTTTCACAGAGGTAGAACAATTAAATCTGTATAATGAATATTCAAATGTGGTAATGACGTATCTAATGAATATTCAAATGCGGTAATGACATGTCTAATTAATATTCAAATGTGATAATGACGTATCTAATATTCAAATGTGTTAATCACATGTCTAATTAATATTCAAATGTTGAAATGATATCAAACTGTTATATAATCAATTGTCTCTGTAATATATAGTGCTTGTAAGATTTAATTGATATTAAAAATAAAGATAAACATATATGGTGACTTTTTGTGTAGTTTTATAACAAATTTCTAATTATGTTTGCATTGTCCATGTTTCATTATCAACAAATCTATAAACAATGTCAGATAACTTGTAAATTTTAGAGGTATTAAATGAATTTCTTATTATTGAGCCAGTCATAGTCTCCAGGTTTGGTGAGTGTAAAGTAGCCATACTAAGTCTTTATTATTTCGAGGTGCAAGAGTTTCTACTATTACATTCTTCTCCTTCAACTGACTATACATAAATGAAATAAATCTAACATGGATTAAATTGAAACCTGGAGGCAGAAACTTTGACAGTTTATAATTATGTAAATGGCATTATGAGTTATTATATTTAGTGAAACTGAGTATAAACATATCAAAACATAAGATTATATAAAAAAAAAATTGAAATGTGTCCATAAGATATGAATGCCCCTATCAAATGATAGTAAATTTTACCAATTACTAAAATTAATAGGTGCCTCAATAGTAAAATTTGACTGGCGGTGACAAATATCTTGACCAGTATTGTATAACTACCGGCTACACACCAAATATAAATACAGGCCATTTTAGTATGTATACATTACAAACCAGTTGGATTATGCATGTACATTCTTTGAATGGAAGGGGCCCAAATCGCACAAAAAAACCCCCAGATGTGTGCTTAAACAGAATTTTCTTTTTTTAATTTCTTTAAACACGATCTTGTTAAAATGTACATTATCAGTGTGCAACTAAAAAGATTGTACATGTTCATATAAAGATGATAAAATGATGTATTATGTCAGTTGAAAGTATTTTGGTTATAAGATAATTTGAAACATGTCTTGTGAAACTCAGTGTTTACCCAATGTTTTTTTTGGTTGTTTTTTCCCCCTAAAAACGTTTAAACTTGCAAAAAACAATTTTCACAGGTTTGAAATGAAATAAAAAACTGACCAATTTACATACCAGTCGCTTCTATAATAGTGAGACCTTGTGAGGCCCCTTCAGAACTTTTCAAACATTTTTTTTTCACAACAAAATATAATAAAATACTGGAATGTGGCAAACTTATATTGTAAAATTCACAACACATTTTATAGGTGGAAAACGAATGAAATTCGTATTTGAAAAATGAAATTATCTTCATTTAACACATATTTACATTAATAACTCTAACGGAATGTTTTAATGAAATGTTTCATTTTTAAAGTATTGATTTTTAAATATCACCAAGCACATTAATGGAATAATTGGATATACATATAAGAACAAACATGGATTCCAATCGTAGTGATGGATGGCATGATGAGGTTAGAATTGTGAAGGCATGTCGTCGACATCGTTATAGACCAGGAAACAATAACATTGAGGTATTAGATATTTGAGGTATGATAAAACTAAACGATATGATGACAACAGGTAAAACACAAATCCATACATTCCACATACACTGTACACAAAATACACAATGACAACAGGTAAAACACAACTTGAAATATACTTTCAACATGCATATAACATTTGCCATGCGTAAGTTAAAGGTAATATGTCAAGAAAAATGGCTATGAATGTCAATACAATGTAATTATTTTAAAGTGAATACAATTATCTCATCATTTATAGATAAAGGAACCAGACTGATTTGAAATTTACAATCAGCAAAACGAAAACGTGACAAAAACGCTATTTGAATACAAGTGGTAAATCCCTATTCCAAAAGTAAGTATCACTGTATACTGCTTGACATACTCTTTTTAAGCTCTTTTTTTTTTCATTTTTGTTCCAACTTTCCTGCTACTTTAATTATTAAAAACACAACTAGAATACATAACTTTCACATTTACAAATGTGTGGAACCACTTGATTTGTAAAAGCATAAAAACCTTTGCATATACAAATGAACAAAAATCTTTACATTTACAAATGAACAAAAATCTTTACATTTACAAATGAACAAAAATCTTTACATTTTTTAAATGCATTGCATCAGTGCAATATACTGGTACCTGCATTTACAAATCAAATGCACTGCATATGCATTTACAAATGCAAGAAAAATGTTTAATTTGCAAATGTAAAAAGAAAAAAAATAACACAATTGTATGAAATGTCATTGTATCTATAAATTCAATTTGGTAAAGAACAAAATATCAATTTACAGATGCAATTTGATTATGCAATATTCTTACCACAACATCAGCGCATGAAATGTGCGGTAGATTAAGTATGTTAATGGAATATGTTAAAGAAAATTAATATCAAAGACAATTTATCTAAATATGTTTAATTATTTTAGCATATTTTAGCAAATATTCTTTAAGTTTTATTTGTTTGAAGTTGATCTTGTAAAAGCAGTTTCTACCTTTCTTTTACTTTTTATTTATCACTACAATTTCTGTAACCGTGGTTATTACACAAATTTATTACCACTTAATAAAAACAATCAACAAAGTCGTCTAATCATAACTATATCAATCATCATTTTAACTTAGTGCTCAATTAAAATAAAAAAACAAAAATCTTTGAAAAAAAGTTTTCTTTAAAATTTCACAAAACATGATATGGCGACGCGGTGTCACGAATACAATGATATGCAGTTACATGTGCTACATCCTGGAAAGAATATTAACCTGTGTGCATACATATCTAACAAATAAAGTATAATTAGAATAATGCCCCTGAAAACATTTAAAGTAAGAAAAACGAACAAAATTATTTAAAAAATTGTCTTGGATAACTGACTTCACCAACTGTGTACTGATGTAGCAAAGTTGCTGCTCAAGCTGTCGACACAACTTTCTTTTCAAATAATTATTGTATATCATATATATATATATATATATACAATAAACATTTCAAAATGAAGTTATATCCTTAGCTTTAGTTCAAATGACACAGCATGAGAAAGTTTTAAAAAAACCTCAAAAATAGCAAACAAAAATAAACATGTAGGAGCCATTTCATATACAGTGACTGCAGTCTAACAAATAACTCATTTCAGAGTTGTTCCCCATCACAAAGTACTTCATCAAACTGAGTAAAAAACCCATCCAAATGTCTCCAAAGAGTCTGAATGACATTATCTTTTAGTAAAAATATAATGTTTAGTCATTTACAGTTAAAAGTTCCACGAAAATTAGTTGTTTTCGAAGCAAATGCAGTTATTTTTTGTAAAATTACTTTTAATGTCAATATTTAAAATGTTCAAAGTCTGTGTCCAGGTCCTAGACTCGTAACTGATGAATTTACACCTCAGTAACAAATCACATCATCCCTAAATCTAAAAACATTAAATATGTATTCAGCAAATGTTTATTCTGTAAGTTTTACACCAATCGCAATCCGATTAAAAACAAATCCATATACACCAACCTCTCATGCCTCATCACCAACCTTTTGCAACTCATCACCAACCTCTCGTGTCTTGCCACCAACCTCTCATGTCTTGTTACCAACCTTTCTTACGGCTCATCACCAACCTCTCGGGTCTTGTCATCAATCTCTCGAGTCTCTTCAACAACCTCTCATGTCTCATCATCAACTTCTCCTGTTTCATCACCAGCCTCTCGTCTCATCATCAACCTCTCTCATATCACTATCGCAAGATACATTCCACTTTTACAGCATGTAATCATGCTTTACTTACCAATAAAAACATGTGTTTGATTTAAGACTTCAATCATTATTTGATTTAAAATAAAATGCGTGTTGTACACATGGCAATCACATCGAACCTGTTATTAAGGCAGGCTTAAATGCTTAGATAAATTATAAAAGATATTGTGCTGAAATTTCAGGAATAATTTGAAATGTTCTAGTCAAACAGATATATTAACCATCTAATTGGTAGGTAGAAGTACAACACATTTGATTGGTCGATAACTGTATCACACATCTGATTGGTCAATAACTGTATCACATGTTTTTGCCGATTGCTCAATATTGTCTTCAAATATTTGATTGGTTACCGCTGGTGGCAATATGATAAAAGTGACATTCATCAAACCAGTCAGCAAATGTATCCATACAGAAACAAAGGGGAAAAACAGAGAGTTTAGTAAAAACTTAAATCTTCAATTTGATGTATTTTATGGGCTAATACAGAGCTTAATGTATTGGCCACTATAAGAAGTACCTCGAAAGTATCCCATTGATCATTATAGGTATTAAAATTCTTTCCTTAATGAACCTAAGAGAGAGAGCAATGTTTTGTTTCCTGAGACAATACAAAAATGCCTTACCTGATCATTAAAAACCCGTAGTATAACAACTTCAATAAAACACATAGAGAGAATGCATTAACCATTTTCTTCTAATTACAAATAACTCTATGTACTTTTGTAAAATTGGAAAGAAATCCAATAAATTTTAATTGAGGTAATTGTTAATGTGTAATGATTTTTTTTGGGAAAAAAGACAGACCCCTATTATGAAACAAAGCTGTGAACTGTAAAATGGACAAAATATCAACAGACTAAAGCATGTATTGGCTACTTGTGATGTCATACCTAATCAGTCATCTATATAAACATTCACTTGGAGAAAAAAAGAAAAAGTAAAGCAAATGAAAAGTATTGAGGTATGTTTAAAACTTGAGAAGTGGCCCCTAAGTGTACCATACTATGACAGCATTGTGCAGACAACTGAAAAATGTAACAAACATAATAATGAGGTACAACGTTTATTACAATCAATGGACATGACTGAGATGTTACTACCAATGAACAGGTATGACTATTTGTTAGTAGGAAGTCGCAATGACTGAATGATGTATCACAACCCCTTAACAGTCGAGGTCATATAAGGTTGGAATGATGAAATGGTGATAAACTTAAATAATGGAGATAAAGATAACAATTTGGAATGTTAAAATATTGTTGTTACATTTCTAAATTGATAACTGACATTTAACTCTTTACTTCATATAGACGCCTTTGGACACCTAATATAGACACCTTTAGACACCTCTCATATAGAAGACCTTTGAATTATTGGGTGAATTATGTTTATATTAACTGACAGAGTGGAAAACAGTTACGAGCAATCTGAAATCTTCCTGCACTGTTTTCAAAGGCCTTCCGTGATTGGTGCGGGAAAACGCGTATCTTTGGAGTAAAGGGTTAATAGAGCTTTCATTAGGGCAGGAAATGTTCAACCCCACTACACAAATAAAACAACCAGTTCTACTACCTTGATGGGGTGGGGCAGTTGAACCCCTTTGCTATATGAATTAAGAGGGCATTAAACTGCAATATCAATGCTGAAACTTGTCTGAATGATATTTCCAAATTTAGAGGTTTTAAAAAATACTAAAACAATCTAACATGTATTACACTATTAAACTGTACAGGAATGGTTGCAACATAGATGTGTCCCTATATTATATACAAACATGCTATTTCTATCACATAAAATACAGATCACATATAGCTAAAACTGACAAATAAACAACTCTTAAATCCCTCACAATAGTTAAGAACAAGCAACAGATGTTTTTATAATACACAACTGAAGCAAATATGTTTTTGTTAACTGATTATGTCCAGCCAAACTGTTTCAATATTCTTCTACTACCACACACAAGCATTATTTTTTTAATAAGATACAGTACATGGTTTGAGTGTTCATAAAATGATTTATCAAAGCATTTTATTTAAAATCGAATCTAGCATCTGCTTTGCAGGTCTTTAAAGACAAACAATGTAACAGCTCATAAAATTATATATAATTTATGTTTCTTTTTATAGAATTTATGCATTTTTTTTCAACAACATTTTTGTGCGCGATCTGTTTACTGTTGCTTTTAAAGAAAAAAAAAAAAAAAACGATATCTGCAATTGAAGCAAAATAGTGAATGCTTTTTCTTTTTTAGTTGACATCTTAAACACATAAAACTATTTTGATGACTTACAAAAGTTCATCGAGTTAGTAACATTTGAGCAAAAAACGCAAAACATGTATAACTATAAACTATAATATACAAATGAAAATTTAAACATGTGTAAAGTGAATAACGAAAGTTATGTTTAATTTTGGATTTCATAGATATTAATGTACAATGCAATCAAGACAAATTTTCTTCACATTCAAACAATATAATACATAAAAACTTTTACAATATTGTTACACATTCTTGATTTTAGCCCTACTTTTTGGAAGAGGACTTAACTTTTGGTAAATGCTGTAAGTCTTGCTTTTTAAATAATGCACAATACAACTACAAATACGTCTAGAATGCTCCCTCTATATGTAAGTATATTTTAACCAACATGAACAGATATTGATAAAGGGATGGACAATAGTAAGTAACACCTAATGTCCCTTCACCATTTCTTACAATCCTGGCTTCGCAAGACTAAATACTTTATAGGACATCAGGAACTTGTAAGGTTTTCCATCGTTGCTTCCCAGAACCTCTGCACTTATTTTTATTCTCTTCCATACACTGTATTGATTGAAAAACTGGCTATATCAATTAAATCTTGGTTTAAAAAACGGTAGTAATGTCCCAATCAAATTGTTAACAACACTTACATGCATTGCGTTAAGGGACGCAAGTAATTTTAATTTAAAGTGCACCATGGCAAATATTTCATTGCACGAATACTGGTGTTACAGTTTCTATCACTAGATCAGTCATAAAAACTGCAACACCAGTGTTCATTCGATGAACAAGAGGGCCAAGATTGCCCAATATCGCTCACCTGACTCACCTTGAGTCACCCAACTTAAGTAGATTATATAATACATGTACACTCAAAATTCCAGAAAAACGAGATGGGCAAGAATTTTGATTTGTTTTGAAGATGTAACAGATGCATAGAAGAGTTCAAACTTGGCAGAGGTTCACCCATGGTAAATGTCAGTGAAATTACATTGAAATCAGGTCAGTAGATTCTGACAAGAAGGCTTTTGAAGTTTTTACTAGCTGCCTATATAGTAAACTAGCACCTCACTGTGGCGGTCATGTTTTTTAACAAATCACAACAGCTTGAACAAACTTGGTAAAGGGTCACCCAAGGAACATTTCTGCGAAATTGTTTTAAAATTGATCCGGTGGTTTCTGACAAGAAGACTTTTTAAGTTTTTACTATAGCTTATATAGTAAATTAACCACACACCCTGGCCGCCATGTTTTTTGACAAATCACTATGGTTTGAACAAACCTGGTAGGGGTTCCGCCAAGGAACAATTCTGTGAAATTATTTTAAAATCGAGCCAGTAGTTTCTGACAAGAAGATTTTTTAAGTTTTTACGAATTAAACTTGCCCCGCCCCCTGGTGGCCATGTTTTTTAATGAATTAAGATGGCTTGAACAAACTTGGTAGAGGGTCACCCAAGGACCATTTCTGTGAAATTATTTTTAAATCGAGCCAGTAGTTTCTGACAAGAAGATTTTTTAAGGTTTTACTATAGCTTATATAGTAAACTAACCCCATCCCCTGGCAGCCATGTTTTTTGACGAATCAAGGTGGCTTGAACAAACTTGGTAAAGGGTCACTCAAGGAACATTTCTGTAAAGTTATATCAAAATTGGCCCAGTAGTTTCAGAGAAGTTGTTAGAAGCTAAAAGTTAATGACGGATGACAGACAACGGACGACAGAGGACGGACAACAGGCGATCACAAAAGCTCACCTGTGAGCCTTTGGCTCAGGTGAGCTAATAAAATAATAAAGAATGCCACAATGAAATTCTGCATTTTCCTTCTTTTACAAACTAATCTGTTCACAATACAAGTGTACCAAAACAGTAATGTAGAAGCATAGCTGTAAATTTTTTTTCTTCTTATTCTTCGTTGAGGTATGTTTTAATAGTAAAACATGATAAAACACGTTCAAATGAGGTAATTGGCATTAAAATGAAAAACATTTCCATGAAATAATTACAAAAAAATGAAGAATTAAAGTTATTAATATTTTTAAAGAAGATCAAAGGCACTCTTATCTGTGCCAAAACAAATTGCACAAATGTTGCCCATGGAGTTTCAATTTTACAGAAAACATATTTGCCTTTTTTTACTTTTTAAAGAAAAAAATCCTTTCTTTTACTATATATTCTCTTTAGCATATACAACATATTTTCTTTTTTCATATATATATTATACAATTGTTAAACTATAACTTCTATTTCTTTGCAGTTACAAAGATCTGTGTATTTGTACACAATAACAATTAACAGTAAGAAAATCTGTATCCAAGGTAACAAACCACAAGTTTTTTTTTGCTGACAGACTTGCTATCATAGGGACACCAGCATACCACATCTGCAGCAGTAGCTCAGTTGAGCTTAACTCAGAAAAGCTTTAATAATAGTGAAATCATTAATTTTCGTGGGAAACTAATTTTCGTTGATTTTGTGGGGATCCTCGACAATGAATTTAAATCCCTATGAAATGGTCCTGGGCAAAATTATGGTACTTAGTTCTGCATACCTAAAATGTAGACCTGCCTATCTAAATGGTATCTGATAGTTTCTATTTAGTGTGTGCATTTTGCAAATCGATCTATCTAAAGTTAAATTTAAATTTTAAATCTTTAATTTAGTAAACTGATTTGGTTAAAATATGGTAACGGTATTAATAATCCATCCATATATCAGGTCATATATTTTTTTATCACTGTGGAAAGTGCAAAAAATAGACTGTTTCCTAGAAGAATATCTTAATTACAATTTGACCGACACATCGCACGTCAGCCTTATGTATTTTTCCAGCATTCTTTCAAGTAGCTAGTTTTAAAAGAGAAAATATGCGTTCAAATAAATATGATAAAAGATTTCTAATATATAATTAAAAAGTACACTTCTGTGTTTATATTTCTTTTCGTTGACGAGGAAAAATATTAATAAAAGTAAATTTGTGTTGGTCTCGACCTACTTACACCTTCAACTTGTGACTCCAATTGTTGTTTTCTTAACAGTTTGGTCAAAACTCGTAACTAAAAAGCATTGTCTAACTGACATCTCTCCCAACACTTACCCCATGTTGCGAGGAGCAATTATTACTTTGTGTGTATGTGCAGGCAGTTACTTAATAATAGTACAGGTCAGTAATTAAAATGTGTTATATAATTGAAACACTTAAATAAAACAAAACAAATTGTTTTCAACAAAACTAAGTCCCAACAAATATGTCCTTGAACCAAAAACAACAAAATTTAATACCAACAAAAACTAATGATTTCACAGTAGCTCGACTGAACTTTACAAGCTTAAAAAGCTTGGCTGTGCTATTCTCAGACAAGCTTAAATAACAGCTTCACAGTACTTTACTAATAGCTTGGCTGTACTTTAACTCACTCAGACCAGCTAATATATTGAGGTAAACCAGACAAAACAAAACAACAATATTTACATCAGATACAAACTAAAGCTAAGTGATTATAACATAATAAAAATAGAATTTCCCACCCCATGTCGAGTTATTCATAATATCAACCAAGTTCCATCAAACAGGTATAAACTACCAGTACGCTGTTTGATTAAATGCCATCATATAATACAATTATTAAACATTTTAAACATAAAATCTAGAAATGGGTAACAATTACATTCACATCTGTACATTGTACTTATAATAATATATATATATATGTATATATATCATTCTATAATTCTATACAAAATTCACTAAAATACAAAAATTCTCTATACATTCTGATATATCATGCAACACCAGGGTAGCCACCAGCCATCCCAAAACTTTGCAATGTAACACACCAATATCTTGCAACATCACAGAATCATGTAATGCACAACAGGGCAAGCCCCTCTAATAAACTATATGCAGCTGTTAACAAAAAAACGTATAGCTGTAATTCTGTTACTCCAATTAACAAACCTACATGTTGATCAAAATCATTTTCACCGTTATCAAGTATATCTCTCTAAAAACATAACAAATCATTTTATCACTGAGTAAGGAACAGTCTTATATCTATTACGAATATATATATATATATTATACGTGACCAACATTTGAAACTTAATATAACACTAAAAAAAAAATCATGAAGTAGAAAAACTATGTATATACTGCTAGGACAGTTTCAGTGGAGCTGCAGTTAAACTGTGGAATGCTGCTGGTTTACTGAAAAATGCTGCAGTTTTACTGTGGAATGCTGCAGTTTTACTGTAGAATACTTTTAATACCAACAATATTTCATGCCTTTAACAACTTAATATCTCTTAGTTTGTTTCTCCTTGACATTTTCACTGACTTTTTACTGATTTTAAATATTTTATTTAAGCATGCATAAAATATGAAAAATTCAAAACTAAAATCAGATCTAGCTTTGCCTTTCTATAATTTAAATGTCTCCAACAAAAATCATTATGTTCTTTTTTTTTATTAAAGAACTTACTTCATCGACAAACTTCCAAGTGTTAAATCGTGATCTCAATTATGCATATCTAGTCTTATATGCAAATGTTGTCCTTCTTATCATTAAAATTAAATGAACAAACTGGAATGAAAATTCTGAGGAATGATTTCAGTACATATAATAAATTACAAATTTGCCTCAAACTCCATTACCGTGGAGATAAAACCTTTATCTTTAAAATGCAATAGTTTTGGGTCTTGTAGGGTAAAATAAAAGTATCAGTCTAAACAGATTTCAAAAATATGGCTACCCTTCCTGGGGAAAGCTTTATCCAAATAAAAAAACATCTTTGGAAGGTAAAATATGGCTATTATAGAACTATTTGAGTTTTTTTTAAGAAAGACAGTATCTTTTTCATTCTGTTATACATCCAATTTTATACTTAGTTGTTTGTAATAGCCAAGTTGCCCTTTTTATTCTTCGATAATTTTTTTTCAAATCTTGGGATTCATTTTTAATGCTTAATGCGCAGCATGATTTTAATTTTTTTAAATAAATGTCCAGTTCATGGTCACCTTTTCTTAAACTGGATTATTTAATGACCTTATTTTTTTCCAATTCAAAAAACAAACAAATATTTAATACAAGATTTTCTAGTAAAGCTTCAACATTTTGCACACAAGCAATCAAACAATAAAACATTTGAGGTATCAAATATTAGTAAATAACTGAATCCACTGTTTATCAGTACATGTAATTCTACATACTGGTACATGTGATTTTATTTATACTTGAGAATAAATATACCCGTCATACACATGTACATGCACGTGTTGGTTTGCAGCAACTTCATTGAGATTTATATATATATATATATCAGGCCTTCTAAAATTCCAAAATGCAAATCGGTCCAGGTTTTTTACTACCGTAAGAATCGCACTTATTTAAAAAAAATCACTTAAATTGCCTTACATTATGCCTTTACATGTATGCATACCCCACCCACCATGTCAGCAGCATCATGTATTTTCTGCGTTTATTTATTAATAAGGAACGATTTCAAGTTTATTTGTGTATTATTTATAACATACTTTACCACAATGTGTACATTTTAATGACTGACATTATGTTTCCGCGTTACTGAATAATTTTCATTATATAAAAATGATCGATCGAACCGGAAGTGATGCAAGTTCCGGAAGCTGCGTGAAATAATCACCGTGGAAACCAATGTAACGGTTCAACCACCAAAATAAATCATTCCGAACCTGTCCCAAATCAAAACAAAATTGGTCCGGGTTCACTTTCATTAATTAATGTCATCAATTTATAATTAAATTATTTTTTTTTAAAAAAATGAAACAAACAAGTAACGCTGCACGTTTTATCAAATATTTTAATGACGCAAACAATATTCGGTCCGACCGTCCCAGCTTTGGTTAGCGGTATATCAAAGAAATTACGGACGCAAACACAGTCTTTTGATGAACCGACAGAATGCTATGGGTCTCTGATCACACATTGGAGGCGTGCTTCATAGCGATAGACTCTTCCGATAAACTCCCCTAATACCGTCAATGGTTTGGTCGAAATTGACATCATTTCGCACAGCAGGTGACAAAAGAAACGGATTATTGGGTCAAATGGTATTGCCGCAAGGCGTATTTCACAGGTCAGTATGCCATGATAAGAGCAATTTATGAGATTTTATACGACCGATAGAAAATATCTGGACCGATTTTTTATTGAACTTTGAAAATATTTGGACCGATTTTTTATTAAACTTTGAAATGAAAACCGGTTTTGAACTTCAGAAATCGGTCCAAAAACCGAAAAACCGGCAATTTTAGAAGGCCTGATATATATATATTTATACACTGTCTTGTGTTTAATCCGTTCACAAAAACAATGTAGCAGAATCTATATAGAATCTATTTCCCCCCCAATTCATTTTCAATATATTACACATGGTATTCCAGTTTTTGGAGTACAGATTGAGCGGCATCCACCACCTATCTGTAATTTACATGGAAACTTTCCAAAATGAAGGCTATTGTTTCAACTGACTCACAGCAGTCACATTTGTCGAAGAGGTAAATATTATTGAAACAGTTCCTCGGGCCACTTGGCCACATATGACCCATAACAAAACAAAAGTATTAATACTTCCGCCAGCTGATAGTATTTGTTGTGCTGTGCTGATAACCCCCATTTCCGCAGCTACTTGTACGTTACATGTGATTAATTATTGTTGGTTACCTCCATAATTCAGGAATTGTTTCTATGTATACTGATATTCGTAAAAATTTTTGTGTAATTAATCAATTGAGACCATGTATATATTCATACTTGGAATAAACTATATGTATATCGTAACTGTTTGGACTTAACTGTAATTTTCTACAGTTGAAATCTGTACAGATTTATGGTAATATTCCATAATCAGTATGCATGGCGTGAATTCTGCACTATAATTCTATTGATTTTTACATAGATCAAAGTGTCTATTCCAAGGTTTCTTTGCAAAATATAATGTTCTATGAACTGGTACTTAAGGAAATGGTTTATTGAAATATACCTAACCTTTAGCATTAATATACACGTACATTTACTGTATTTCTTCCCAGCATACTATTATGAAATTTCTGCGATGACTTGTTTAAACAATTTACGATTTTTTTACACTTTATAAACTTCATTTCTGCACAGCTTTTACATTTATAATCTTCATAAATATACGGATTTTACAAGCTTAATTTTTGTACCAATTATTGTATGTATTTTACAAACTTCACAAATATACAGATTTTACATATAATACTCGTTCTGTGATTATTTTGCCCGGACACATAATTATGTGAGGCTCTCTTGAAGAGGTAGATCGAGGCCACCGTTCAGCTTCTGCATCTTCACAATACAGTTGCCGTCCAGATGTTTCTCCAGGTTCTTCCCGGTAACAAACCCTTCTCCACAATACTTGCAAGCATTGCGCGACTTCAACATATGGATCTGTGACTTCATGTGCCTGTTCAAGTCGGACTGCGTGACTCCCTTGTAGTTGCAGAGTTTGCAGCAGAATTCACGAATACCTGTGTAAACATGGATAAAGAGTTATGGGTGACCACCAATTACAAGTAATTTATGTTGTTTATTAAGTTAACTATATAGCTGTCGCTTTATTACAGAACGTAAACGGCTACATGTCAATGTGGTTATAGACTTTCCAAATACAAGCTATTATTAGATTGTATCTAACTCTCAGACAAACAATTGCATAGAATAAAATGTCAGACAGTTCATTGCTTAGTTCATTCCATTCTACTTGAATGAAATATTAAAGATTAGGTCCTATACATTTAATATCGTTATTATGGTAAATCTGTTAATGATTTCACAAGTGTTTCACTGTTTTGAAATTGACAGTAATTGGCAATGAATTTAAAACGACATACAGTTTACATCTCTAGAATGTAGCACATCTGATGTGATGTATACTGTAGAATGATGGAAATGAGATTTATCTGGCATCATTTGCTCAGGAAAAAATGTACTTGACAAAAACCTGTAATCTTGGAACTTCCATCTCATCAGACAGATGATGGAAAGTATTTCATGATAAACAGGATACCAAACTCATGAAAAACAGGGTACCAACCTTGATGTCTCATCATGTGGACCTTCAACTGGCTGTTTGTCCGGGCAAAATAATCGCAGTACTGGCATTTGTATGGGCGTATATCTGGAAGTAAAAATGTCATAAAATAGTCAATTGATGCGAGAAAACAGGTAAGTTTCACATACTGAAAAAAAACCAAGTCAGGTGAGTGCATCCAACAATGTCATGAAACCACAAGACATGAAAGGTCCCATACTGAGAAACAACAATTTCAGTAAAAATAAGAAATGTCACTGTTAAGTGTCACATGCCCCCCAACATGTCATGATGTTATGTTGATCATTTGTAGCAAGTATCATTAAAATTCATCTATGCATGACAAAGTTGCAGGCCAGAAACGAAATCTCACATAAATTCAAAGTGTTGTCAAACAAACTGAAATTGTGACCTTGACCTTTGAGGTACGGGTGTGGGTCTTACTCGAGACACGTCGTCATGTTCTGTTGATCATTTGTTGCAAGTATCAACAGAATCCATCTATGCATGACAAAGTTACATACCGGAAATGAAATACCGGACGGACGGACGCTGCGATTACTATATGCCACCCCAAAAATTTTTGGGGGGGCATAAAAAACAATGGGTCACTATCCCCTAATGAATATCAAAAATGTCAGAAAAATAACATGATTGGGTAATTATCACCTACTGATAAAACAATATCAGTCAAACAACATGATAGATCAACTATTGAGATATTAACAATGTCAAGCAATAACAAGACAGGTAAGTATCTCATACTGAGAAGAAACGTTGTAAGTGAAATAACAGACAGGTCGTTGTCCAATACTGAGAAAACTGAAATAACATGACAGACAAGTATACCATTCTGAGTAATCAACCAAATAATGGCAATACTGACATTTGTATAGGTGTGTGTCAACAAGTAAAATAACGTAAACAGCGCAGACAGGCTCCTTCTGCTGAGAAATCAACATTGCCAATACAATAACATAACCGGTAATTAACTATCTACTCCTGAGAAATCAAATGATGTCAGGTATTCATCTCCTGCAGAGTAACCTCAGTGATATATCATAATCTTAATATTGCTCAATGTTTCTCCAAATACTAAGTACCTGTAAGCAGTTTAGATATTAAGTAAGCAGTGACCAGAGTTTCAGCTGGGAATCCCAAACCACATGTGTGAGATACACAGTGAGGGGTAGCCCACCCTCTGTTGGCACTTTCTAAGTTTTCAACTAACAAATGTTGAATTTCCATATACTAAGCTTCTCTATTTTACCTAAGAAGAATGTTACCTTAAAATTCATAGAAAGATATTTAAATAGTATTTGAATGGACACTTTGTCATATAACAGCTGTAATGTATGTTAATTTTTTAAATGTATTGAAGAAAAGTAACAATATATCTCAAATTATTCAGCACTTTTTTTTTAATGTTTGCATCTTTCAAAATAAACACTAATTCATAAATGTATAAATTTATAGCCACATATGATTCTCAAAATTTGCTCTTCCAGTGACGCTCAAAATGCTCAATACAAACAATTTTCAACTGATACAGAAAACCTAACTGATACAAGATGACAGTTATTAAAAGCTCCAAGCTCAACTCCGCATAGCCAGGCCTGATTAGCTCAGTCAGTTACCCGTCTGACTATCAATCCAGGGGTCGTGAGTTCGAATCCCCCGCCAGGCAACAGTCTCCGTGATTATTGATACAGGACATTGTGTCTCATTATCATTTGTCTCTCACCACTGATTCAAGTGGGAAAGTTATCAGTTACTTGTGGAGATGGGGACTGGTTAATCCCAGGAAACAGTGGTAAGATTAACTGATTGTCTGTTAGCCCTCGATGGCATAAAAATGACGCTAAATATTCAATAAATCAATCAATCACTCTGCACATCTAAATAATCAACAAAAGCTGGCATGAACCCATGCTTATTTTTTATACGAAGTAACTTACTTTTATTATCAGTGATCCAACAATCTTGTCTTACGAAGTAACTTACTTTTATTATCATTGATCCAACAATCTTTTCTTTTTTTTTAAGAAAAATATTTTTTATGCTTAATTAAGTATTAATATGCTAATAGTAGTTGTTAATTTTTTACATACAGTTAACATTATGCAATTGTCATGTAAATTAGTGGCGATTGTAACATAATAGTCATCCATCAGGATAATACAATCTGCCTTTATGACCACAATCAATCCACATAATGATACAATACTGATACCACAAAATTGTATTTAGTTTCCTGTGAGACCAACCACAAATCACAAATAGATCCAACAAATATAAAATGAGTGCATTAATTGAATTTTTGAATTTCTTTAACGTCTTTTATCCAGTTCATTTTTTATTTTAGTGTACAGGTTTTTGTGGATTTTGTAAGTAAACACCAGTATTGTATATCAGTCATTCAAACAACAGAGATCTGCAACATGAGTAGAAAAATGCCCGTTAACAAGACACTGGAGTATTGCAAGCAATACGTGAGCCCTCACCAGTTTACCAATTTTGTTGTCATAGCAATCTCAATTTTTGTCTGACTGAAAAAGTAATAAATACCGATGTGCATGATATCCCCTTTGCATTCTATCGACATGCTAAGTTTCACAGATGTAGCTTAGAGACACTTTTTGTGTAACCACAAAATCCAGGTTGTATCTGCAATAATACCTATTTTGTTGTCATTGCAATCACAATTTTTGTCAGACCTAAAAAAAATGGATACTTTTTTAAGTAATCTTCCAGATGGGCGGAGGCCCAATGGACAAGTAAGGTTAACCTATAGTCATACTGAATGACATTCATTCAAGAACTGAGGATACCACAGGTGACATGTGCTGTAAAAACCTTCAAATGACACATATATGAATTTAGAACTAAACTTCTTAGGTATTATTGACCCCGTACTCCGCTCAGGCACATAAAGTACAAAAAAAAAAAACTATCAAAGCATAAAAAAATATGTCATACTATTAATTTAAGTGTTACTACAACTTTTTGTAATGAATCCATATCAAATAGCATTATGCAACTCTAGATTATGTGCATGAATGATTTAGTTGCCCTAGATAGAGGATTAATGAAAGTGTGCTACGGACTCAAACACATTTTTCTCCTTTGGAAACTTAATCTGCCATTCACAACTGATAGCCCTACTAAATATACAAAGGGCAACTTGCCTGTATATGAGATGTGATATATGAAATATGATACATAAAATATCACAATATATGAGATGTGATGCATGAAATGTTATAAATGATATGTACATATATATATGTGAAATAGGCATTCCAATGGGGAGTGGAAAGTTGAATGAGTGTAATGGTTGCATGAAAGATGATGCTGATGTACTCCATGCAGATGATTTACATGGTGGGGTCAGCATGAGAGATAGCCTAATACTCAGGGTGACCTTGACCTCTGAACTGGAACTCTGAAGTCTAGTAACTAGTCAACATAGAATTGTGAAGTTTTGTAAGTGAAACTACCAGTAGATACTGGTGTTATCATGGTGATATAGTGTATATATGAACATACATTTTACTATCATTTATATGCAATCCATGTTATCAAAGTTGCCAGCCAGCTCATTAAGAATTGTGAGTTTGGCCACAGTGAGTGATGAGTTATGATGATAACTGACCAATGTGTTGATACGAATGAATAGAAAATGAATCCAGCATACCAGCGTATAATACACGTGTTTCAAGGTATAATCTTACTCTACAACAGGAATACATTTTGAAAAACAACATTCTCACCAACCAGTTCCTCACTATAACATGCATCAATAAAGTGATTGGCACAGAATACATATACTCCCACTTTACTACATCCTTAAGTTCAGAAATTCAGATTTTACCACAGCTTTATCTTTATGTTCAGAATTTACCACAGCTTATTTTCAATATTCAGCTTCTATCACAGCTATGTCCCAAGGTTCAGAATTTATCATATTAGGTCCCAATATTAAGAACCTATAACAGCTATGTCCCAAAGTTAAGCATTTACCACAGCTAGGTCCCAATATTCAGCTTCTACCACAGCTATATCCCTAGGTTGGGAATTTATCATAATGTTATTAGGTCCCAATATTCAGAATCTACCACAGCTATGCCCCAAAGATCAGAATTAAACAAAGCTAGGTTCCAATAATTTCATAATCTACCACAGCTATGTCCTCAAGTTCAGAATTTACCACAGTAAGGTTCAACTATTTAGAATCTACCACAGCTGTGCTGCCAGGTTCAGAATTCAACACAGCTAGGTTCCAATAATTTCATATTCTACCATAGTTATGTTGCCAAGTTCAGAATTAACCAGAGCTAAGTTCCAATATTCAAAAATTACCATAGCTGTATCACCAAGTTCAGAATCAACCACAGCTAGGTTCCAATATTCATATTCCACCATAGTTATGTCACCAAGTTCAGTACTGACCACAGCTAGGTTTCAATATTCAGAAATCACCACAGCTATGTCACCAAGTTCAGTGTTAACCACAGCTAGGTTCCAATATTTAGAAATTACCACAGCTATGTCACCAAGCTCAGTAAGTCTCAAAATTCAGCTATACCATAACTGTATCTACAATAACCACAGCAATGTTCCCCAAATTTAGAATCTATCAAACCTAGATATCAAGTTCCGTCATCATAAATGTTTAACCCAGATGTTTCGCCATAAAATACAATATCTACAATCATATAGTTCAAGTCCATACCCAAATCACTGGAGAGCTTGTTTCTGTTTTTAGGGGCTGATAAAAGGGTACTTTCTCTCCTCTTATCATCTGCAGAATAAAACACACAAAACCGATAAAAAAAAAAAGGAGTTTATTAAGCTATGAAATTCCTCTTTCAGTCAAGAAAGAGTTGAACAATCGATAAAAAATGCAAATAGATACATTCTGACATATGTTATTAGGTACAAGCTTCTATTAGATATAAGACAGTGGCATGCATAAGAACAGATTACATTCCATAACATTTAATGGTAAACTAGTATCTAATTCTTGAGTATGATTTTTAATAGAACTTTCTTTCACACTCTGCAAGTCATTCCAAGAGTCCCAAGAGAGCATGACCTACTTGTTTGAAGTTGTGATATATATTTGTGAACAACCAGACTTTAATGTACAAACCAGACTATGGCGAGCACACCTAGCTGCAATACAAACCAAAGACACAATATCAAGGCCTCTACCAACCCAACAGAACTGGTGTTGAACCATGACTTATGTACTATATACTATGCAACACACCTGGACTGGAATGACAATTTAAAAACATGAACTGATAGCTTTATATGAGTAGGATCCAGTTAAGGATTCATGACTACTCACATGCTATATATATGTATTACCCATAACGAGACTTCTATTGTACAAAAAGTTATTTTAAAACGTTAAGTTTTTCATACTATTTATTATGTAAACAATATGTCAAATAATATCTACAATAGATGAGAAAAACAGATTTTCATGTTTATTCATAGTATTCCTACATTAAAATCAATGGCATCTTCTTATAGGGCCATAATTGATGATAGCCCCTTTATCTGTAAAACCTTAAAACCCTTTTCATAGAGACTAGTTTTACCAAATATGAACGAATTTGGCTGATCAGTCTCTGAGAAGAATATTTTTGTAAATTCACAATTTTTATCTCATTTTAGGCCCCAACTGGTCCCTTAAGAAATTAACTCTTTAAAGGACCCAGTCTCAACATTTGTTATGACTAAATAATACTCCAGATCTCGAGATGATTAAAACAATTCTTAACACAGACAGAAATAGAATTATTAGGAATGATTAATATCAAATGAACAAATTTAACTTGAGTGAAAGTTTATATACAGAAGTCAACATACCAGAAGTCAGATGGCTAAATATTAGAACTAAGTCCATATACCAAAAGTCTGTAATTATATAAGAAGTCCATTGCTAAATTTTATAAACCATACGACTAGATATTGAGAGGTCTATATATACCACAAGTCAATATACCAGTTGGTATACTATACAAGGAGTTTATATACCAATTTATCTACTATACCAGAAGTCAATATACCAGAAGTTTATATACCAGTCGATAGACTATACCTTAAGTCAATATACCAGTTGATATACTATACCAGAAGTCAATATACCAGTTGATATACTATACCAGAAATCAATATACCAGTTGGTATACTATACCAGAAGTCAATATACCAGTTGAAATAACAGTTGATATATACTATATCAGAAGTCAATATACAAGTTGACATACTATACCAGAAGTTTATATACCAGTTGATATACCATACCAGAAGTTTATACCAGATGATTATATACCAGTTGATATACTATACCAGAAGTTTATATACCAGTTGATATATTATACCAAAAGTCAATATACCAGTTGATATACTATACCAGAATTCAATATACCAGAAGTCAATATACAAGTTGATATACTATACCAGAAGTTTATATACCAATTGATATACTATAACAGAAGTTTATTTACCAGTTGATATACTATTAATCAGAAGTTTATACACCAGTTGATATACTATACCAGAAGTTTATATACCAGTTGATATACTATTAATCAGAAGTTTATATACCAGTTGATATACTATACCAAAAGTCGATATACCAGAAGTTTGTATACCAGTTGATATACTATTAATCAGAAGTTTATATACCAGTTGATATACTATATCAGAAGTTTATATGCAAGTTGATATACTATACCAGAAGTTTATATACCAGTTGATATACTATACCAGAAGTTTATATACCTGTTGATATACTATACCAGAAGTGTATATACCAGTTGATATACTATACCAGAAGTTTATATACCTGTTGATATACTATACCAGAAGTTTATATACCAGGTGATATACTATACCAGAAGTTTATATACCAGTTGATATAGTATACCAAAAGTCAATATACCAGTTGATATACTATACCAGAAGTTTATATACCAAACTTTGTTAGGAGCTAGTTTTGAACAAGTCAAGAAAATAACTTGAATATCAATAGTCATAAGTCAATATCCAACAAGCAACCCTAAAATGACTGATTGATTGATTGATTGATTGAATATTTAGCACCATTTCTATGCCATCGAGGGCTAACAGACGATCAGTTAACCTAACATCTGTTTCCTAGGATTAACAAGTACTCAAGCACACCCAATCTCCACAAGTAACTGATAACCTTCTCACTTGAATCAGCAGTGAGAGACGAGTGATCAATTATCACGGAGACTGTTGCCTGGCGGGGATTCAAACTCACAACCCCTGGATTGATAGCCAGACATGTAACCGACAGTGCTAATCGGGCCGGCTCCCAAAATGACAATTATCACAGAAATCAACAACCTACATAACAATAATAAACTAGACCTATCACTGTAGTGATGAATACCCCCGAATGCCGCCATGACAGAAAATGGTTAACCATTGTATGAAGTTTTATTAAATTATATCCAATAGTTTTAAAGTTATGCTCCAGACAAAAAAAATTCTTAATAAAACAGAATGTTATGGATTGAGTTGTTTGTATTGTTAATTTTTTTATGGTTTTGTTAAAATTAAAAATGGTCTTTTTAATTATTGTGCAGTGTACAAGCTTTCATGGCAATCAATAAATGTTATACTTTTTCGAGTTATGTTGAGGGACAACAATTTTATGGATAAGAAACAAACAACAGCACTAGGAATACAATATCGAACCTGCTTTGCTCGAACTCCATGTATTCATCAACTTGGTTCTTTCATGAACTTTATTAAACTGTAATCACTGATGGCTTTAAAAGTACTTTAAAAGTACTGCACCATACAAAGTGAAATATATCAAAGGGCAATAACTCTGTAATTAGCAAGAATAGAGTTATGTTTCTTGTACACTGCACTTCCTCTCATTATATTCTACCATTGTATGAAGTTTGATGAAATTCCATCCAGTACTTTAAAAGTAATGCTCCGGACAAGGGAAATATATCAAAGGGTAATAACACTGTAATTAGCAAGAATAGAGTTATGTTTCCTGTACACTGCACTTCCTGTCATTATATTCTACCATTGTATGAAGTTTGATGAAATTCCATCCAGTACTTTAAAAGTAATGCTTCGGACAAGGGAAATATATCAAAGGGCAATAACTCTGTAATTAGCAATAATAGAGTTATGTTTCTTGTACACTGCACTTCCTCTCATTATATTCTACCATTGTATGAAGCTTGATGAAATTCCATCAGGTACTTTTCAAGTTATGCTCCGGACAAGAAAAAATATCAAAGGGCAATAACTCTGTAATTAGCAATAATAGAGTTATGTTTCTTGTACACTGCACTTCCTCTCATTATATTCTACCATTGTATGAAGTTTGATGAAATTCCATCTGGTACTTTAAAAGTAATGCTCCAGACAAGGGAAATATATCAAAGGGCAATAACTCTGTAACTAGCAAGAATAGGGTTATGATTCTTGTACACTGCACTTCCTCTCATTATATTCTACCATTGTATGAAGTTTGATGAAATTCCATCTGGTACTTTAAAAGTAATGCTCCAGACAAGGGAAATATATCAAAGGGCAATAACTCTGTAATAAGCAAGAATAGGGTTATGTTTCTTGTACACTGCACTTCCTGTCATTATATTCTACCATTGTATGAAGTTTGATGAAATTCCATCCAGTACTTTAAAAGTAATGCTCCAGACAAGGGAAATATATCAAAGGGCAATAACTCTGTAATTAGCAAGAATAGAGTTATGTTTCCTGTACACTGCACTTCTTGTCATTTTATTCTACCACTGTATGAAGTTTGATGAAATTCCATCCGGTACTATAAAAGTAATGCTTCGGACAAGGGAAATATATCAAAGGGCAATAACTCTGTAATTAGCAAGAATAGAGTTATGTTTCCTGTACACTACACTTCTTGTCATTTTATTCTACCATTGTATGAAGTTTGATGAAATTCCATCCGGTACTTTAAAAGTAATGCTCCGGACAAGGGAAATATATCAAAGGGCAATAACTCTGTAATTAGCAAGAATAGAGTTATGTTTCTTGTACACTGCACTTCCTCTCATTATATTCTACCATTGTATGAAGCTTGATGAAATTCCATCAGGTACTTTTCAAGTTATGCTCCGGACAAGAAAAAATATCAAAGGGCAATAACTCTGTAATTAGCAATAATAGAGTTATGTTTCTTGTACACTGCACTTCCTCTCATTATATTCTACCATTGTATGAAGTTTGATGAAATTCCATCAGGTACTTTAAAAGTAATGCTCCAGACAAGGGAAATATATCAAAGGGCAATAACTCTGTAATTAGCAAGAATAGAGTTATGTTTCTTGTACACTGCACTTCCTGTCATTATATTCTACCATTGTATGAAGTTTGATGAAATTCCATCCAGTACTTTAAAAGAAATGCTCCGGACAAGGGAAATATATCAAAGGGCAATAACTCTGTAATTAGCAAATATAGAGTTATGTTTCCTGTACACTGCCCTTCCTGTCATTATATTCTACCATTGTATGAAGTTTGATGAAATTCCATCCGGTACTTTTCAAGTTATGCTCCGGACAAGAAAAAATATCAAAGGGCAATAACTCTGTAATTAGCAAGAATAGAGTTATGTTTCTTGTACACTGCACTTCCTCTCATTATATTCTACCATTGTATGACGTTTGATGAAATTCCATCCAGTACTTTTCAAGTGATGCTCCGGACAAGGAAAATTGCAAAGGACAGACCGACAGACCGACCTCAGGGTGACTCCAGTATACCCCGTCAAAACTTCGTTTGTCGGGGGTATAATAAAGAACATTAATAATAAATGATTTATTTTACACATTTTTATACAATGCAGATTAACAAAAACTCTGTTTAAAGCAAACACCAGAACCAAAATTTAACTGAACTAAAATGTGATACTATATATCTAGTATGTACTAATATGAAAAGCTCAAGCCCTCCTATAAGAACTTCTACTAGTTTATAAACAACAATTACCACCTATAATAATTGGTTATTTAACTTATTTTCACTAAAAAGTGACCAATCATTTATCCGGTAGTATCTCTACTATACATAAACTACTAAAAGATTAAAATAAAGATCTATTGCATGAAATCAATCTTAGCCATGCAGTGTGTAAGCAGTTGGAAATGGAAGGTTTCATGCATAACTATTGTATCTGTAGAAAAATAAACAATTTATACCCTTATCCCCCTTGTATAAATAAATATAAAATACCCCCCCACCCCCATCACCAATTTTGGTCCGAAAACAATATATTATTTTTTTTTTTTTTAAAGAGTTATCAGTAAAAAGAAACCTGATTGTAATGTGTATCTGCTTGTAACACAATTATCCAACACACTTTTGTTTGTAAAACTCTTAATAAGAACAAAAAAACATTTTTTGGATGCAAATAAATGCCCTCCTTTTAAAATATGCATCACCCTGGGTGAATTTTATTTGGGGGAATACAGTACAATAATTTTGCTTTCAACCCTGCAAATTGGGAGTAGAATGAAGAGCAACTGCCAACTATGGTAGATCATGAATAAATATGTATATATATATGTATATAAAAGCAAAGCACAACATAAAATACACATCCAGTCAGGCCTCACTCTGTCTTAACATCTCACTGTATCGTAATATACAGTTTTATCTCAATACTTGTATTTGATAAATTAAAAGCGTTTAAACAAATATACATTTATCCAATATATTATTTTGAATTTCAAATATATGTTTACAGAAAAGTACCAACATTTTTTCCTGTTTATCCTTTTTATTACTGTGCATTTTAATTCTAGACCAACACAATAACGGTGTACAATAATTTAAGCCTAGATCCCATGTCACATAATTATTTCCAGGTTAATTAATGCAATTTTAATGATTCAAGGGCCAAGTCACGGACATTAATTATCTGATTTGGACAGTTAAGTAACTACTGGGTAAGTATTGGGAGGATCCAATGAAGATCATAGGTGCCAGAGTGCATGTATCAACTAATATATTTTTTAAAGATTTAAGGCCATACCTCATGCATTAGTTATCATACTTGGCCAGTTTAAGAACTTGGCCAAGGAATTTTAATTATATAACTACTGTGCAAGTTTGGTGAAGATCAGACTTGACCCAACAATGTTTCCTGAACATTAAGCAGCATCAGATCTATTAACAAGAGTTGTCAGAAGACAACAAAGCTCGCCCCTGGGTGTCCGAGTCCAAAAAGGGCCATAACTGTGCAAAAATGCAATCCAGAGTTATGGTTCTTGTCTGTGTTTGTTCCATTAATGATGGTGAACACACATGCAAAGTTTCATTCACATCAAATGAGTGTTTTGCATAGATATCTTAAAACTTAAATGCAAAAGTTTAACCTGGGTGTTACAGACAACGCCAATGAAGACGCCGGGGTCATGGCAATAGCTCTCCTTGGACTTCGTCCCAGATAGCTAAAAAACATTTATTAAGCGCTATTAGGCCATAATAAAGTAACACATATATTTTTTTATCCTCCCCAACACATTTTATTGTCTTGTCCAGATGGTGATTATTTTTTGTTTGACAAAAGAAACCGTAATTTGCCAAATCAGTTCGGCACTTTCAAACCCTTTGATCTTTTCAATGATTTTAATATACAGGTATTTGAGGAAAAAATTGGATGAAAATCTAAGAGTTCATTTATTATGGCCTTACAATCACATTGACCCCATTTCAAATCTCAAGGACTCCATGTTTGCAATACTGACATATCTCTAATTTGAAAATATATTAATATTATTTGGGGTTTCATGAAAAGATTTTGACTATTTTTAGTAATGGGATTTAGATAAAAAAGTACTTGTGCAATATATTCTCGTATACATTAAGATACATGCCTGTGAAGTTTGGGTATAGACTGGTACAGTGTGCTATTAACACTCTCTTAGGAGCAAAACATAATTTATTTAGCACTTTTTCAACATATTTAAATGTAAAATTTAGTAAGTATTATAAACTGTTACTATAAAATAGCTAGATGAAACTTATCATAGACCTTCCATAATAGTTGTCAATTAGTATGCAGACACACATGGGATCTAGGCACAGCTAATCAGGCTCACCAACACGCTTGAGTATATACTTAGATACTTAAACTTAAATCTAAAACAAACAGCCAGGTGATCGTGATTTCAGACTGGTTACAGAAAAACTGCATACGGTTTCAACGATATTGATTTTATCATAAATAAATAACCAGTCAAAATTGAGTTGAATTTTGAAAAAGTAAAACTAAAGAAAATGTTGGTGAACAGGAGCCAGGTTCAATTTACCATGTTCAAACACACGAGTCAAGCATTATGTTGCTACGTACATGTATTTGTGACAGAGTGAGACCGTGCTGACCGTCTGTATGCGACCAGATACCTGCAGCGATCATTACCTTTTGCCTTACCTTCATGGAAGTCCATGTGACGGTTTATATCAGAGAAGGAAAGAAATTCTTTTGAACAGAACGGACATTTATATACCGTACGGCCATCGGGCATTTGGGTAGGTTTGCACATCGCCTCTCTGTTTATCGGAGAATGGACAATACCTAACCTGTAACAATATGAACATGTGTAATGTTTCTCATTTTCTTACAAAATATTGTAATTTTAGTCCAATTACTGTATATCTATGAAATATTTATAAAATTACCAAAAACTAGCGCTGATATTATACACAACATTGTCTATCAGGATTTTTTTATGGAAACAATTAGATTTTTCCGAATCGGCACAATTTTGACAAGGGAAGATAACATTCTAGTTGAGTCCTTTAGTCTGTTTTTAAACATTTGGGAGAACCTGCGAGCCATGTAAGCATATCACTATTTTTAGATAAAGTGATACTCCAGTGATGGATGAAAATTAAAAAAGTTCCACAAATTGATATAGAAACTTGCTTTAATGTATGTCAAATGCCTATATTAAGAAATGCTGAAAACTGTTTCACAATATTCTATGCCTATCAGAAGTTATTGTAAAATATCTAAATGTTTTTTTCTGTTTTCCCAACACTAAATTTGCATTGATTTTTCCCCATTTTAAATAAAGGCTTATTTACCATTAAAAAATGATTGATCCTCTCAATACCTAATTTATTTATTTGCCACTTAAAATGTATCTATAAAAGCCTAATTACCTAATTGGCTGCAACCTACACCCTAAGAAACAGTATCAGTTCAACCCAGAAAGGCACAGAGTATTGCTGGTATTTGTAAACTGTATGTCAGGATTTGTATGTAAAACTTAATTCACAATTAAAGAAAAAAAACAAGTTTAAACTATACAGAATTTTTTTCTGACTTAAGTCAGGTTCAAGTCCAAACATCAGTGGGAAGAATAAGGTGTACGCAGGGTGTATTCAGACAGTGCCCCAGACAGGTCCGGTCTCATACTTACACCATGATTTAATACTTATAACAGCAATATAGATCTGTTAAAGCACCAGAGAGGAGTATGTATCCAGAAATTCCAAATAAAGAACCAAGACTGAAGTGTTAGGAGTATCAGATATACACAGAATGACGTAAATCTTAAGTTTTCTATTTCTTATACATTAAGTTATATAGCAACCTCTTTTCAAATATAGATTTTTCTAAATACCACAGAAACTGTCAGATAGAAATAAAATCATAAATCTTTTACATGCAAGTTAAAGTGAATATATATTTTATGGTTTTTCCTCTCACTCAATTAAACTTTTTATTTAAGATATAAGTAATACAAAACTGAACATCAATAAATCAATAATACTGACCTAGAATGAGTTCTAGAAAGAGATGTGACCTTCCGTCCGTCTGTGTGGTTAGACTCCGTTGGGCAATACATATTAAAGGTCCAATCTGGCCCCGTCCTGTTTTGACCCCATTGCACCCTGGGATAGCCAAGCAGAGAATCTCTCGAGATCTCTTTGCCGTCGCGATCATCGGGCGATGTATCAGATTTGGATGAGGTGTGACTGGCAGGTGAAGGAGATTTACTAGTACCCGTACGTGTCTCCGTGACTGGCACCTGTATGGACACTGGCAGGGTCATCATTCCTGTCATGGCCGCGAGGTTGGGAGGTAGGTGGTTGGGAGGAAAAATCATTGGCTGTGAGGTATGGTTGAGCTGCTGATTAAGGGACTGGTGAGCTTTGTGAGCTGCCAGTGCCTTCGCCATCAACAGCTGACTTGTCGCATTCATACTATAACCTGGGGCAATACTCTCCAGATTTGGTACCTGAGATTGACCTTCTGGAGAGAGGTGACCGTTCGATTCATGAGGTGGTTCATTGTTATTGTTGTCTTGATGCAACGCTTCTGTCTTGATGAAGTTAAGAGGTACATTGTTGTCTGAGGTCGGTAGGTTTTGAGTTTGTAAATGAGTTGGTGTGGATTTACGCGATGATTTGCTCTTTGGGGAGTTCTCCCCCCTGCGGACTGGCAGTAGTAATCGTTTTGGGGCTGTTCTGATCTCTATTCCCCCGTCTTCAATTTCTAGCACAGTATTATCAGATAGAGATTCTGACCAGTTGTTTTCTGACGAATGATGAGATGTTGCAGCATCCGAGATATCTCCGTTGTCCAGAGGAGGAGACTGCGGCATCACCACCGTAACATCAGAGTGAGGTAAAGAGGCTTGTACTGCGTTTTGATATATCTTAGGTTTGATTAAATTCAGAGGGAAACTGCTGTCTTGCTTTGGTATACCATCGTGGCTGTTTTGCTTGAATCTGTTACTGTTGAAGAAGTTGTACTTTTGTCGTAGCCATGATGTTTTTCCGGCACTTTTCCAGTGAAACCGCGAAATGTGTAGTTGCAGACTGGTGTACTGGTTGAAACTTTTGCCGCAGATCCGGCAAAAACAATTTTTATTCCAAAAATGTAATCTCATATGTTTATGGAGTGAGATCTTTTTGCTGAATGTCTTACGGCAATACCTACATGAAAATTGATTGTCAGCTGATTTTGACAGCAGGCTTGCTTTTTCTGGTAAACCATTAGAATTTGATGAAAATGAATTTTTGCCTTCGTTTAGTTTATCTTGATTGGTCACATCAAACTTCCCATTAAATTGGCCATTGTGTTTCCGGCGGATATGATTCTTCATCTGCGTCTTAAACTGGAAAAGTTCATCACAGAAGCAGCATTCAAACTTGACCATCTGCTTCTCAAAATGTAGGGACAGGTGACATTGCATCTTGCTCAACGTGCTGAACATCTTCCCGCACAAGTAGCATTTATAAATGGACGAGCACTCCCCGTTAAGCAGGTCAAGGCCATCGAGACGCGTAATCAGCACAGTCTCATTCTGTATGCTGATCTTATTCTTTTGAAATGGTGCTTCCCCAGTGATAACCGCTTCCCCAACAAGCTTACCACAACCATTGCCAGAAATACTCAAATCCACTGCTGTCTTCTCGTAAATACCCGTGTTGCTATAGTGACCCTGAGATTTGGCATCTGAAAACTCAGACCCAATACCCGAATTGTGAAAATAAGAGGAGTCTGTGGATTTTGTGTCTTCCTCGATCTCGTCAATATCAATATTATCTCGCTGATACTGCGGCAGTTCAGATGCCTCTGAATTAAATGGATATGTGACCCCAGTCAGGTGACCACGCTGAATGAAATTCATCTGTGCTCTCGTTTTCATTCGCATGTATCTCTCCTCCAGACCGGGACTGAGTTCTATCTCCACACCGTGGGTTGCCTTCAGGTGATAGTGCATACTACTCTTGGCTCGAAAAGGCTTGTTGCAGTACTGAAATATAAAGTGGAACGATTGTACAGATTGAAGGCTGAGTGCTTCTTTATTTGCATCATTGTATACATTGGCTCACAATTTATATTTTTATACATATTGATATAGTTGAATAGATATCTTTAAACTAAATAAAACTATTACAACATTTTTACACATGTAGTAAATGAATTTGGTGGAATGATCAGTCTTCAGATGACTGCTTTAAAGCATACTGTTTTAGCGATGAATGTCATGTGATAACTTTACCTTTTTCCTGTTATAGTAAATGTTTAATTAGTTTAATTATTTAGAGTAATACATCACCATGTGCTGGTCACAGAATTCATTTTTAATTCTAAGCAACTAAACCACAAAATTTTACCAAAGTTTCTTAAATATAGGTAAATCTAACACGATTTGTCTATTTTAGGTGGTAGAGATCTTCATCGACTCAAAATGACATTAAATGCAATTTCTAGCTTCCTTTTCACTTAAGGAACATATCTTGAAAATTCAATAAACACTTACTAGAATGTATATCAAGTAAGTTTTGAATCTGTATAACATTTAACATAGCTATAAGCAGGAAATGCCCTGGGACCCCTTCGAGAACCTCTGTTCAGTCTGCTACATACATACATTAGAGTGATTTAGCAGATCGATGTGATTTAATAGTATTTTTTTTACAGGCGCCATTAGATATATATATATATATATATATATATATATATATATCAAGAAAATACATAAACCTTTGTAAAGGAATTTAATTACCAGTACGATATACCTGTCTTATGCAGTCAATCAAGGAAACAAGCAAAAATGGTCTTATGAGACTGGCTGTTGCTAAATACAGGTAAGTTTGCTCTGAACGTAAAGCATGTGGTCCGGTATTAGAGCATCAACTCACTGATCCGAGGACCGTGGGATAGATCCTCCTCCATAGCATTGTATTGTGTCCTTGAGCAAGACACATTTTCTGCATACGCTTAGTATTGGTTCAAAACAGGGAGACTTTGAGTGCGATTTGTAGAAGTTGTAACAAATTGTTTCAAAATCGAAGTGCAATGAACTAATATGCTCCGAAAACACAGAAATAGGAAATAACAATGTGGCTACTTAACAGAGGTGACTGCTTACACAGGTTTTACTGTTAAGAGACTTAAAATTTGCTCAAAATTAAAATACAAAGCTTAGAAGAACATTAATTAAATTCCAAATGTTTATATCGCCTTGGATTTGAAGATTTCTTTGATGCATACATACAAGTAAGTTTGCATTGTGTCCTACAAAAGTTGGACTATCCAAGGCCAATTTTGCCCAATAAAAAGTTTAAATATTAGGTAGTTTACCAGTTACTTGTGGGAGGACAGTGGTTTTACTCAGATTCAGGGTTCCCCACAGGAAGGAATGCAAGTGCTGGGATAACAGCGCGTAAACACCTCAACACATTTTCAAGCGCTGTGTAAGGCACTCATTGAAATATATTTCACTAGTAAAACTTGTAATAATCAGTAAGTCAAAGTCATCATATTAAGTATGTTTCATTTTAGGCATTAAAATGAGGAAAAAATATTCAAAGAAAAATAATGATTTAGAAGAAAGTAAGCTTCTGCAAAATTTTGTTAAAGAATTCAAGCACTAGGGGAATAACATTTCTGAGAGTCAAGTGTTGGGGTGCCCCTGTGCTTGAATGGCCTGTGTAGAAGCCTGAGAATCATAACTGAATCTTCCTTCACCAATAAAAGGCTTGGTACATAATCACAATTTACATGCATGTGCTTTCTGTTTATTTAGCTTTGCAACACAGTGCATATGACCTCAAACTCACAACACAGATATCACATTCCAATACCGACAATATGAAGTTACAAACTCTTCACAGGTTACCACAAATAGGTTGATTTTAAAACCTTTGTTATCATTTACAGTGGAGTTCTACATGATAAAAAGATCTTTGTCATATTTATTTAAGTTTGAACGTTTTGACTTACCTGACACCTGAATGGCTTTTCCCCAGTGTGACACATCATATGTCGTTTGAGATCGCTTGGCTTTGGAAATGCTTTTGCACACACTGGACATGCTCTCGTCAGATCCTGACCGTCTCCACCATCACTGGACAGGGATTTCATACCTTTCTCTATTGACCTTGCAATCTGGAGGTCAAAGGTCAAGTCTGATGATGATGTGGGCGTTATTGCACCAATGTATTGGGAATGCGGCGATGTTAGCTCGTCAACCTTCTGACGTTTACTGGCCGAAGTATCAATGTGAGAGGAGGGGCTTGTACTCAAATTGGCAGGACTTCCTGACAGGTAGGTGGAACCTGATGAGGTGATTGGTTCAAATGTTCCAGATGGATTTGACTGACTGTGATCGAGTTTATTCTGTTCTTCTAAGCGACGCTTACGAAGAAGCTGATAACGCTGTGCGATGTTGCTGTCGTCCGGCTCAGTGCCGTGACTCATATACTGATGATACTGTAGACTACGTTTTGACTTGAAACTTTTTGTACATTCCTGAAAATGTAAACGTTACAATTTGAACTTTTACTGAAACAGTAAATACATGTCTGACAACAGTTCTATTAGTAATGAATAAAGTAAGACATAGCAAGAGATTCCGTTAGTTTGTGGTCCGAAACAATGCGAAAATGACCTTGATAAAAGCAACAGAGTATGGTTGTATCAACAAATAAGGTAGTGTTTATGACAACAATTCCCTCATTACTATCAAAGTCATGTTTGTAATACAACCATACTCTGTTTTATCATCAAAGTCATGTTTGTAATCCAACCATAATCTGTTGTTTTTTTTACCAAGTTCATGTTTGTAATACAACAATACTTATCAAGGTCATATTTGTAATCCAACCATACTCTGTTGTTTTTTTTATCAAGTTCATGTTTGTAATACAACCATACTTATCAAGGTCATGTTTGTAATACAACCATACTCTGTTTTATTACCAAGGCCATAATGGTAATACAACCATACTCTGTTTATTACCAAGGTCATGTTTGTAATATAATGTACTACCCTTTTTGGGGTATAAAAAAATCTTGTGAATAGTCTCACATACATGTCTTTAGAAACATTCATGTATAGTTGAAGATAACTAGTCTGGTGCTTTTGGAGAAAGTGCTGCTTACGCATGACTAGACGAGGGAAAACCGACAAGATGACAAGACAACCGCCTTTATGGTATATACGCAGTATAGCTTAATATCACCAACTCAAAAGATTGTGTGTTGTTTGTTATTTTTTTTTTCAATTATTATACAAAATGTTCCTGATGGTTGTGAGAGGCGAGTTAAACTGACAAACTGTCTAACTGCAAACAGCTCCTTCAAGAAATACTTCAAAAGAAACAGTAAAGCACATTAAAGCCGTTTATTAGTTGGCCACAACTGTGCTATCACGTTAGATACAAAACATTTCAAATTTATTACTCTTCCGCTATTTTCCATTAGCTGAACACAACAGAGAGTAGACACTAACATTTTAACAGATATTGGAAACCATGTCTGCAAGACTTGTCAAATTACACAAAATATGCGGCGCACAGATAATTGTGGGAACTTTGACGTATAGTTTATATATGGAAATACTGAAAGTCTACTAGACATGCAAATTTGTCTTCATAAAGTTACCACATGTATGGAGGAAGTAAGAAATACAACAATGAAGGATTGTGGGCTTGTTTTACATCATTGTATATGAGCATTAACAAAGAGAAACAGGCGAAATAGGTGATAGGAAAATTAATTGAAATGTCAGCTTCTCTCCTCTGAGAAAATATGAAAATAATTTTTTTTTACAAAAAAATACAAATTCATATCATTTCAAATATGAAAATCATATAGACCTGCCATATAGTTGCTCATTATTGCCAAATGATTCTACATAAAAAAAGATAACATTATTCTTGTAAAGATAATTGAATCATAGTTTTTCAACTTGTAAGGAAAATTGAATCATAATTTGTCAACTTGTAAAGAGAAATGAATCATTGTTTTTCAACTTTGAGCTACGTCTTCAATTATCAGTGGGGATTTTTTCCCCCAATTTTATTGTAAATTTTTCTTGTACAAAGAACCACAAAAAAACTTCTGCAACCTTTTGATGCATGTTTAAGTCATGTTTTAGATGTGAAAAAAGTTTAGAATAACATCTAGAAATCTGCAAGACAAGTTGTAGAGGTACCTAGCATATCGAAATGTAAACAAACAGCTGGATGGACAAATGCAAGACAAAATATACTTCAACACCATATTTTAAGAATTTTGTGTCTCTGTGTTTCGCCTGTGATAATTTTATTATTTAATGTAGTGGAGCATGTGGTGTAGTGGTCAAGTTTCAAACCCAAGATCAATGGATAATGGGTTTGATCCTCTGTCACGGCCATTTTAGTATTGGATCTACCAATGCAAAATACAAAAGCTTCAGGCCTTGCAAATTTTGGGAAAACAAGCAGCCCTTGGGCCATAATTGTTACCTGATTATCCAAAAAAACATTCAAACAAGTCTATTCAGTCTGAGAAATAACGTTTTTTGTCAATTTCTCTTATATAGAATTAGAAAAGTAGGCCCCACCAAGGCCCCTACCCCTGGGCCAAACTGTCAGACCCAGGGACATGCAATTCACAATTTTTATAAAGGACCCATATACGTCCAAAATCATGCTCACCATTTGTTTTCCAGTGCTTCCTATATTAAGAAGATTCTTAAAGTTTACCTTGAATTTGACAGTTTTGGCCCTGCCCCCAAGGCCCCAGGGGGGTTACCAGGGGACCATGCAATTCAAAGTTTTGATTCATCCTTAGGTACCAAAGATGCGTACAAAATTTCATTACGATTGAGCAAATGGTTTTTTGAGAAGAAGTAAAAAATGTCAATTTCTTACAGACATACGACGGCGGAAAAAAGGTGATCGCAAAAGGTCCCTTGAGACAAAGTCTGAGGTGACCAAATAACTGGCCAATGCTCCATGGTGCTTACCTGACATTGGAAGGGTCTGTCTCCCGTATGTTTACGAAGATGTCGCTCAAGATCTGCCGGACTCTTTTTCACAACATTACAGTAAACGCAAAATCGGTCAGTGAGTAATTCTGATGGTGAGGTAAACACTGGTAACATTCCGTCCCCTTCCTGACCCTCATCTTCAAGGTCAAAGTCATTTTCTATCTCACTGTCTGCCACTTTATTCTTTAAACTTAAATCATGTGGCATAGAGTCTGTATCGTTTTGCTCCGGATAATGATTTGCAATGTCTCTAACAATAATTTCTGTCTCTTCGCCATCTGAGTCTGAGGTATCAAAGCCATTATCACTCTCTGAGTTCTGTTTGAAGTTTGAAAAGTGCCCCACCTCATTATGTGCCCCGTTTTTCCGTGTTTCACCATCTGTGAGCATTGACCCGTAATGACCTTCCTGAGTGACTGGTTCCCCTGCTGTTGTATCATGAGATGAGGTAACTTTCTGGCTCCCTGCTGTAGGCATGTCCTGCTCCTCCACACCTTCATCTACAAAACAGTGGAACATAATATTAGATGGATGGGTGGAGAAAGAAGTTTAGCATCATTATTTAATACATTACTTCTCTATACAGTCTCCAATGTTCTAGTTAATAGACCTAAAAAAATATATTTTGGAATGGGGTTTAAAACCATTTTCTACCCATTTCAGATTATATAATGGCATATCCAGCTTTTCTGATGGAGGAAGCCCTCAGACTGAGTTAGACTGAGTAGAACCACTGTTTTCCGCAAGTTACTGGCAAACTTTCTCACATAAAAAGTTTTTGGCGCAAGCAAGACTCAAACCTATGACCTTAGCGGTGAGAGGTAAGTGATCTTCTAACGGCACCTCAGACCACTCTAAGAACCCTGAATGTGAGTAGAATCATTGTCTATCATTCTGCAAGCACAGCATAACTGGCAAGCATTCTTACATCAAGTCCTTGGACCAAACTGGTTTTTCAACCATTGACTTCAGCTGTGAGGGGTAAGGCAACACCAGGAAGGATCCATAATAGAATATAAATGTATCTGAATAAATATTTTCAAGACTTGTCAACTTAAAAATTTCACAAAACTCATCACACAAGTTTCTGTAACTTTGACTGTTTTCAGGTCCCGCACCTAAGGCCCCAGCGGAGTGGGAACCATGCAATTCACAATTTCATTATGATTGAGCTTACGGTTTTTGAGAAGTCAAAAATGTCAATTGTTTACGGACGCATGATGCACAACGAAGGACAAAAGGTGCTCACAAAAGGTCCCTTGAGACAAAGTCTCACGTGACATAACAAGAGATGTTCAATACCTTCCTTAGCAGGTCCTGTGCAGGCTCAAGGAGAATTTTCATTTCTATTTTATTTGTAGAGGAAAACCTCGAATTAAATAATTATGTGTGGATCCATTTTCTGCAAATTTTAAAATTTACTGAATATTCTCATCTAAATTTAATGGTTCACAAGTCATTCCGGAATCCCTACCAAGCCAAGTTGATAAACGAAACCTTCACCAAAAGCAATAAATACAAGTTAATCTCAAGTGCTAAGATAGAGTATGAAGCGTGTGGTTTATTTGGAAAAAAAATATCTTTATTTCTGGTTAGCCGACCGTCCCTAAATTTTACTGCCGACCCCCACCCCCTCACAATGATTTCCATTATATAACAATGTCACTACATTATGCCTAACAAAATGAGTTTTGAATACACTAATTTATCTGATGCATTATAATTTAAAAAAAAAAAAGATAACCTACCTTCCCTATTCTATTCTTTTTTAGGGGCTAACCAGAAACAAACATTTTTTTTTTGGCCTTAACCTAATATACTTTTTATCAGGCATCATACAGTATACATGCTGAAATATTGATGACATGTTAGTCAAATTACATGTTTTGCTTAAACATTACACAATCACAATAACATAATCGTCCTGTAGTTTCCTATTATACGGAGGAAATCTTACTTTGTTATAAAGAACTAGCGTGTGACCATTTGCCAGTAATTCACAATATGCTTTTATCAATGGATAATTAAGTTAGCATGTAAATTTAAGAATATAATTTTGTAGTAAAACCTCTGATTAACATGTTTCATCAGGTTGGTCTCTTTGCATTCAGTGACAAGACCAACTACATGGGAATATGGAGTGAATGCCTTCTCGATATTGATATATAATGTATAATGTAGGCCATTTACCATTATTTGATCTTGTGCACGTTTTTTCAGATAAAACCAAATGGATATACAATTTTTTATCTATAAACTTATTGCATGATATGTACGTTCATTCACAATGTAAATTTGTAGTAATTGTATTATACAAGTCTTGAAACTGCAATCTGCGTATTGGTAGGGGCGGTCAAGTGGTTAAGGCCTCTGAGTGCAAACCCAGGGATCGCAGGTCTGATCCTCCGATCCGGACCAATTAAAAATAGTTATCAGTCTTTTGGTTGAGACATTAACAAAAATCGAGATCCCATGTATCGGTGCTTTACACCAGTATGTAAAAGAACCAGGGACGCTACATAAGGGTCTTCTGTATCTCTGCACTTTCCTCCAAAAATCTAAAATAACTAATACTCTTCTGGAGGTGTTTCCAATATGGGAAACCAGTGGCGACGATAAATAAAATCATCATCATATTGGTTTATAATCATTAAGTGCTTTATGACAATTGTTTATATTTACAGTTTTCCATGCCCCTTTTCCGAGCCTTTGTCACAATCTGTTATCAAATATCCGTCCTCTAATTTAAAACAACAGGATACACGCCAATTCTATTCCTGAATAAATGCAAATATTGAACTGTGGTTCTCAAAATATCCTGAATTATCCTGAAAAATGTCTATTTAAAAATGATTTTTTGTGTATGGCGAAACACGTTTCTTCATACCTGCATGTGAATTATTATGAAATACAAAATATGATACGTTCATCATCATCATCATCAGATCAGTTTTAGTAGATCAGTTTTCATCCCTCTCCCCTCACGCATTTCATACTCCAACAGATAAATATCTGTTTTTAACTCAATTTTATATATTATAACACACGTCTTATCACATTCATTTCTGAACCTCATGTAATATAGTATGAAGTACATAATGACGTGTGAATTATTAAGATATGCGACAAATATGTATGGGAATATTTATTTAAATGATATTTTTACATGAGCCCGATTAGACTATCCTTAAAAAATATTTGCTTGCTGTTGCTAGAAGTAGCAGGTAATGGCAGCTCAGGAAATTATTTTTAAATAGAAAATAAAACAAAAACAGAAGGTTTTGGTTAGGGTTAGGGCTACTTGTTATTTTTTTCCAAATTTGAAACTGATCAGATAGTACAAATCTGACTGGTGTGTGTACATGTGCATGTATGCGTGTGTTCAGTCATGAAAGTATGCATGCATGTGTTACTTCTTTTATATGCCTATTGTATTGTATATCTGTATTGTATAAGTGTGGGCCGGGCCCAATTAACTCAGTAACACGTGTGACTATCAATCCAGGGTTCTCGAGTTATAATCTTTGCCTGGCAACAGTCTCAATGATGTCTGATATATACAACATAGAGTCTCATTATCATTCGTCTCTCACTGCTGATTCAAGTGGGAAAGTTATTAGTTAATTGAAGAGATTGGATGTGCTTGAGTACTGATTAACCTTTCAGGATTCCAGGAAACAGGGGGTAGGTTAATTGATCATCTTTTAGCCCTTGATGGCATAAAAAAGGTGCTAAATATTCAATCAATCAATCATTGTATAAGTGTGTGTTGCTTTTGTCCATGTGATAACAACTGTCACTTTTCAAATCTGGTGGTTGATAAAGGTGAAATACATTCTAGACACATGTTCATATATATCTTCATCCGGACCAATGAGGGTTTCATTTGATAAAGTATCACATAATAGTAAGCCACGTTATCTATGATAAACTGGTTCAATCACAGCATACCGTTACATTAAGGTTATATTTCTATACCAGCAGGAAGGAAGATTCTAGGCTCACTCTCCATGTACAAAAACAACAAATTGACACAGAGAATAAAAAACATCAACGAAAGAATATACAGAATGAACTTGGACCCTGGAAGACAACAGAATATATATCAGCAAATTCTATCTAATACTGAAATTGTTGCATCTTAAAACCTGCATAAGCTTGAGTGATCCCTAATGCCATCCCTCATTTGGCACCTCATGGAGCAGGGTGGTAATTTAACCACAATAATTAACATGGCAAAAATATGAGCGAATCCTTTACTACACATGCTTTTTATATGTTATAATTAAAACTGATCACAGGTCCTTTTTTTGGAAGTTGAGGTGGGCACCCTAGCTTCATAAATAGGGGGGAGGGGGTGGGAGGAAACACAATAGTCAAACCTGTCTTAATCAGCCAGTCAAGGGAAGGAGCAAAACTGACCTTTCAAGACAGGTTGTTGTTAAATACAGGTAAGCATGCACTGAAAGCATAGGAAGAACGGGAAATAGAAAATGTGGCTGCTTAAGACAAGTGGCTGCTTTAACACTTTATAGGCGACCACTAACACAGGTTTGACTGTAGTTTCAAACAATGTAGGGAAATTTAAGGCTATTTTTAAAAACGGTTTAAATAATTGAAATTTGTTAAGAATGACTCTTTTTTTTTTAGATTTATCTACAAAGAAAGGAAGAAATGCATTAAATAAAATCTAGTTAGCGACTCACCATATGGTCCCCTACTACTTAAATCCAAGGCATGAAATTGATGCTGACTTTTCCACTGAGCCATTTTTATTGATAATCGTGCATTCACACCAGCAATTGATACAACCATTTATCCATCTACAAAGAGCTATAGCCGTGGTGTCAGTGACTTCCTTCCTTATTATCAATAAACTCCTGACAAACAAGCCTTTCTTTAGAAATGCAAAAACCTGCATTTGTCGTGACACAGTAACTTGCCTCATTAACTCTGCGTTGTGTGCAGAAAAGTCGACTAAAATTGATGTTCTTGAATAATTCTATCAAGTTTACCCAGGCAGTTCAACACTACAATAATCCATTCAAAAATAGAATTTCTGAAAACAGTTAACAGTCTGGAGGATTTTTTTGCATTGCTGATTAATTAACAATTATCTCTAAAATGCACCAAACATTTATTATGATGCGTCTCTGATAATATTTTCAAAAAAAACTATCAGATTTTTAGGCAGTAATATATCTCTTAAGTGCATCAAACATTCATTTTCAGATTATGTGTCGCTGACAATATCTCTCTTAAAAAGAATACTATCGGAGATTTATGCAGAAATGTCAGAGTTGCCCTCAGTACACTCTCGTTATAACCAGGCAATTACCACTTTATATTTATATCCGAACAGACATCATAAAGCTTATTTTTTCACTCAACATGAAATCTAATCAAAGGATACTATTTTTAGATGAATGCCCATTCAATTTTATTCTGCAAGTATACCTCGATAAATGCATGCGCTATTAAATAGGAGCTGTGTGATGTAAACAAGATCATGAATCATATTTACACGTGTGTACGAGCGTATCAAAACTGATATTAAAAACACATTTAAAAAACAAAAGTTCACTATCAAGCATGCATGAAAATCATTGAAAATATCACATCTATATATATATCTAAACCATATAGGTATTGTATGTCAGTCAGATATAAACATGGTATACATATATATTAACATTGTTTTTCTCTATCATGGATTGCGACATACTTAGTCTTGGTCATTTTTAATGGTATTTATTCCCTAAAAAAAAAACAAACGAGCAAAAACATAAAATATCCGGTTTAACATTTCCTGTTTTATGTTATTATCCCACAAATGTAATATATTCCATTATCCACAACTGTTCACCTATGTGACAGATTTGCATTTTACATGCACAGTGAAATAAATGCTCCCATCCATATATACATAACAATGAATGAAATAATGTGAACGTCACAGTTTGGTTATGTCACTATCTCTCAGGGTTATCACAGATAAGAATGTGGACCACAAATTTTAACAATTGATACGTGGAGAATATCTGTAAATTTATTTTCATTTTAAGTCCACAGGGACAAAAGGTTTGTTTTATGATGACCGTACATCATATAAGGGCAAGAAGTTTTGTTTTACAATGCCTGTTAACCACAGGGGCAAAACGTTTGTTTTATGATGACTGTAAATCATATAAGGGAAGAAGTTTGTTTTACATTGAGTGTAAACTACAGGGACAAAACGTTTGTTTTATGATGACTAAATCATATAAGGGAAGAAGTTTGTTTTTCATTGAGTGTAAACTACAGGGGCAAAACATTTGTTTTACAATGAATATAAACTACAGGGGCAAAACACTTGTTTAACAATGAGTGTAAACTACAGGGGCAAGAAAGATTGTTTCATGATGAGTGTAAACCACAGGGTAAAACAAGTTTGTTTTATGATGACTGTAAATCACATAAGGGAAGAAGTTTTATTTACATTAAATGTAAACTACAGGGGCAAAACATTTGTTTCACATTGAATGTAAACTACAGGGGCAAAATGCTTATTTTACAATGAGTGTAAACTACAGGTGCAAGAAATATTGTTTCATGATGAGTGTAAACCATGGGGGCAAAACATTTGTTTTACTATGAGTGTAAACAACAGGGGCAAAATGTTTGTTTTACAATGAGTGTAAACTACAGGGGCAAGAAAGTTTGTTATAATGAGTGTAAACTACAGGGGCAAGAAAGTTTGTTTTATGATGAGTGTAAACTACAGATGCAAAATGTTTGTTTTACAAAGAGTGTAAACTTCAAGGGCAAGAAAGTTTGTTATAATGAGTGTAAACTACAGAGGCAAAATGTTTGTTTTACAAAGAGTGTAAACTTCAAGGGCAAGAAAGTTTGTTATAATGAGTGTAAACTACAGGGGCAAGAAAGTTTGTTATAATGAGTGTAAACTACAGGGGCAAGAAAGTTTGTTTTATGATGAGTGTAAACTACAGAGGCAAAATGTTTGTTTTACAAGGAGTGTAAACTACAGGGGCAAAAAGTTTGTTTTATGATAAATGTAAACCACAGAGGCAAAATGTTTGTTTTACAAGGAGTGTAAACTACAGGGGCAAAAAGTTTGTTTTATGATAAGTGTAAACCACAGAGGCAAAATGTTTGTTATAATGAGTGTAAACTACAGGTGCTAGAAAGTTTGTTTATTGACGAGTGTAAACTACAGGGGAAAAACGTTTTACAAGGAGTGTAAACTACAAGGGCAAGATGTTTGTTTTATGATGAGTAAAATCCACAGGGGCAAGAAGTTTGTTTTATGATATGTTTAAACCACAGGGACAAGAAGTTTGTTATAATGAGTATAAACCACAGGGGCAAGAATTTTGTTTCATGATGTGTGTAAACCACCGCGCCAGATGTTGTTATAATGAGTATAAACCACAAGGGCAAAATGTTTGTTTTATGATGTGTGTAAACCACAGGGGCAAGAAGTTTGTTATCATGAGTATAAAAGTATAAACCACAGGGGCAAGAAGTTTGTTTTATGATGTGTGTAAACCACAGGGGCAAGAAGTTTGTTATAATGAGTATAAACCACAGGGGCAAGAAGTCTTGTTTAATGATGTGTGTAAACCACAGGGACAAGAAGTTTGTTTAAGATGTGCGTAAATCACATGGGCAAGAAGTTTGTTATAATGAGTGTAAACCAAAAGGGCAAGAAGTTTGTTATAATGAGTATAAACCACAGGGGCAAGAAGTTTGTTATAATGAGTATAAACCACGGGGCAAGAAGTTTGTTATAATGAGTGTAAACCACAAGGGCAAGGTGTTTGTTTTATAATGTTTGTAAACCACAGAGGCAAGAAGTTTGTTATAATGAGTATAAACCACAGGGGCAAGAAGTGTGTCATAATGAGTATTAACCACAGGGGCAAAAAGTTTGTTTTATGATATGTTTAAACCACAGGGACAAGAAGTTTGTTATAATGAGTATAAACCACAGGGGCAAGAATTTTGTTTCATGATGTGTGTAAACCACCGCGCCAGATGTTGTTATAATGAGTATAAACCACAAGGGCAAAATGTTTGTTTTATGATGTGTGTAAACCACAGGGGCAAGAAGTTTGTTATCATGAGTATAAAAGTATAAACCACAGGGGCAAGAAGTTTGTTTTATGATGTGTGTAAACCACAGGGGCAAGAAGTTTGTTATAATGAGTATAAACCACAGGGGCAAGAAGTCTTGTTTAATGATGTGTGTAAACCACAGGGACAAGAAGTTTGTTTAAGATGTGCGTAAATCACATGGGCAAGAAGTTTGTTATAATGAGTGTAAACCAAAAGGGCAAGAAGTTTGTTATAATGAGTATAAACCACAGGGGCAAGAAGTTTGTTATAATGAGTATAAACCACGGGGCAAGAAGTTTGTTATAATGAGTGTAAACCACAAGGGCAAGGTGTTTGTTTTATAATGTTTGTAAACCACAGAGGCAAGAAGTTTGTTATAATGAGTATAAACCACAGGGGCAAGAAGTGTGTCATAATGAGTATTAACCACAGGGGCAAAAAGTTTGGTATAATGGGTATAAACCACAGGGACCTGAAGTCTATTTAATGGTAAGTGTTAAGAAATTTGTTTTATGATTTTAAGTGTAAACCAAGTGGACAAGAAGTATGGTTACTTACGAGTGTGAACCACAGTGGTCCTACTCAGATTTATTCTGAGGTCTTCCTCCACCAATAAAACTGGATAGGACATTTATCTCAATTATGAGCCGGGGCCTAGTAGTTCAGTCAGTTACACGTCTGACTATCAATTCAGGAGTCATGAGTTTGAATCCCCACCCGACAATAGTCTCTGTGATGATTGATTATGATATATAACATTCTGTCTCATTATCATTCGTCTCTCACTGCTGATTCAAGCGGGAAAGTTATCAATTACTTGTGGAGATGGGGTGTGCTTGAGTACTGGTTAATCTTTCGGGATCCCAGGAAACAGTGGTTAGGTTAACTGATTGTCTGTTAGCCCATGATGGCATAAAAATGACGCTAAATATTCAATCAATCAATCAATCTGAATTATGACTGGCCATGTGTTGAAAATGGCATTAAACCTCATTCAAATATGTATATATATAATAGCCTTCTAACTTTGTATCTGAACTGTACAAAATAACCAGCAAACCAGGTCAAGGATATTGGTGTAATAAATAGTTTAATTGTAATTACTATGATTCCTCTACGGGTTCTATGTGACAGACTACAAAGAATAATGAAAATAATATATATCTAAATAAGTTTGAATAAGTACAACTGTATTAGGAGACTTCACTTATCAGATTAATAGTGGCAATAATAGCCTTATTATGGACAATGAATTCTGCACTTGTGAACAAGCAAAGTATGACTGTCACGTTTATAAAATATAAATTACATTCCTGCTAACTGGAATAAATGTGCTTTGTTAGAGACAGTTGCACTTGTACGGCGTTAAGCTTCGCTTCTGGCAATTTTTCAGTCATATCGTGATGATGTCTACTTGAGACTGTATTCTAAACACTGCCCTACTGGAGTATCATGCCATAGACACACGGTATGATACTCCATCCAGTCACATTTTACTGACAAGTGAGTGAGCAAACCAGACCTAGAACTATCCTCTTAATGCTGAGGGCCAATCGATGAAGTTTCTAATTCTATTTTTCAAGTCTTTGGTATGACCTTGCTAGGACTGAACCCACGACCTTCTGTGGTCTTATTAGTGACAGATATGAGTTTTTTTTATTATTTATACACAACCTTGTGACTGTTCTAACCCTGTATTCAGAAACATGTGATCTTTATTAGACCAGACTTCAACTATTTTCTGGACTTGTTAAACCAATTGCTCTCGACCAACCATCCATCCATCCATCCCATTACAAAGACACCCATGAAGTGTGACAGAAACATTTATTATCTCTTCTCAATGTTGATATAATTGCACATTTTCCTTGGTTCGAGTTGTTATGTGAACTCTGTTTTAGAACCTTCCTGTGTGTAGTTATTGCAGAAAGGACACTAGGATGTCAAACTTTTATATTTTCTAAGTCTAGTGCAGAAAGAACACTAGTTGTCAAAACTTTTATATCTTTTCAGTCTAGTGCAGAAAGAACACTAGTTGTCAAAACTTTTATATCTTCCCGTATAAACCAAAACTGAACAGTTAAAAGATCAGACATTGCACCGCCATCTCCAACGACCATAGTACAAGTTAAATAAATGATTATATCTCAATTTAAGTCTCTATGTTAAATTTCCATAACGTGTTCAGTTAATAGTTTTCAATACTGTCTGAAATATTGACAAAATAATAACAAAAGCTTGCCTTTGATGCAAGTGTATTTCAAACATAGTTTAAACTTATAGAAAAAAAATATCATTGTGTTTTAGTACTGTTTGGCAATGTCTCAGCCATTTTATCTGTCAGACAAGGAAGTTGACAATTGCGTTTCCCAGTACAGAGGAGTGAACTTGTTCATGAATTTCTGGGGAAGGATATTGTGCATTTAAAAGTTTTACAAAAGAAGAACTAGTCTTAGTGACACATGCTTCAACCAATGTTTTTTAATATATGAATACAATATCAGCATTATATCTATAAATTATATATTAAACCTCTTATTGCTCAATAAAAAGGTTTTACTTTTGATAATCTGTCAAGTAAGACAAACTTTACAACAACTAAAAATGGATTTTAAATTGGGAAAAAAATGTGAATTTAGTGTTGCAAAAACAGCAAATATTAGATATCATCTGATAGGCGTTGCCTCAGACCACACTATTTGTCTCAGGTTTACAATTTTTTATAGCACCCTCACAGGAATGCAATATTTAATATTACAGCAAAAGTTTATTAATTAAAAAAAAGTGCAAGCATGAATAATCTACATTATATCATCGTTTACACAGGAAAAGAATAATTGCAAAAAGGGTCAATATTTCCCCTGGGCCAAGTTTTATTACATAATAATTACCAACAATAAACAATTAATTAACCTATAACCAATTAACTGAGACAATATCAACACAAAGGCAATCTGAATAGTGCAATAAAATTACAGAACAACTGTTATAATATATATTACAAAATGAATTTGGTATTTTTACCTTTTAAATGGGATATAATTCCTTTATATTATAAATGGACAGTAGTTACAGTGTGCCTACATTGGTGAAGGTGGGAAGGGAAAAAGAAAGAAAAAAGGAAAATTTACATTACTGCCATACTAGAAAGAGGACAATTTACATTACTGCCTTCTCAGAAATAGTACAATTTACAGAGGACATTTTACATTACTGCCTTCTCAGAAAGAGTACAATTTACATTACTGCCTTCTCAGAAGAAAACAATTTACATTACTGCCTTCCCAGAAAAAGAACAATTTACATTACTGCCTTTCCAGAAAGAGTACAATTTACATTACTGCCTTCTCAGAAGAAAACAATTTACATTACTGCCTTCCCAGAAAGAGAACAATTTACATTACTAACTTTCCAGAAAAAAACAATTTACATTACTGACTTTCCAGAAAGAGAACAATTTACAGTACTGCAAGTAAAAACAATGTCATGGTTTCAGAAAGACAATTTAGATTGAAGTTTCATTGATGCATGGGTAGGTAAATGAGATATTAGCATCCCTAAAGCCTTTTTCAAAGTATTAAATTTTACCAAGACTTGGTCACTTGTTTCCCCTTCATGGTAGTTAACATACACCATGAAGTGATATTGACATATGGGTAGTGGTTACTAAGACACGAGCGCGGCTAAAAAACACAAAAACACACACGTCACTGCCAGAGCGAGTACAATAGCTTCCCCTTTTCTAAAGCAGAGCTAAATAAAATGGTTGTAACCCACGTTACACATACCAGTGTATGTGTGTGATTATACTGTGCTTCTTAGAAGAGCACTAGTCAGCCATAAAACTACCATTCTTATTCAGAGATATGTGTTACCTTACAAGGGTAAACTTGGTCTACAAACCCCCAATGATAATAATCTTTAAAAATGCAGAGCTATTCGTTATATTATGTATACGACTTGGCCATTGTAGTATTCGGTAATTTAAATCTCTATACGTGCTAGATAAGCACAACTGTGACAATAGAGGGTTCGTACATGTTGCACGAACGTGGTGTTATCGTGTTTCTAAATAAGGCATACTAAAACCAGGTGAACTCGAAATGCCGAATTTTACACTGTTTGTTTGTGATAGTGATCAACAGATAGCAATATTCTCACAGCGTTACCAAACCAACTCACTCCCCCATAATCCTCTTACAAACCCATGTGGGGATGTAACACTATTAGTTGTGGGACCGGGGCATACATATCCTTTCTTGAAAGATTAATTTCACAGTGTTTGTCTTTTTAGAGCTTTTTTTTTATTTACTGTAATATTGTTATTGAATCTGGCATGCAGTTTAACATTATAATTTTGATTACTGTAAATGCCATTCTACTACTTTTATGTATCAATTGCTTTGCGTTTTATTTGATTGGGGGTGTGGAGGGAAGGGGAAGGGGAAGGGGGGGTTAGACAGTGAATGGGGTTTAACATCATTTTCAACACACTGCAGGTTATATATGATATATTCCGTTTTACTGGGCCTGATAAGATGAAGTACCAGGATATCTCATGTCAATCTGCACCGGAACTCACGAGAAAACTTGTTTATCTGACATCTGACTACTTGTGACAACAGATAAAATGCATAAACATAAAGATAATCTTCCCAAAAGTTTGTATAACCGGATGTGTTATCTCCCTTTATTGTATCTCTCCTAGTCATCAGTTGTTCCCCTTCTTGGAAAACAAGATAATACAAAACATCTTCAGATAATGTAATATAAATATAACCAAGTTCCTCTTGCTTCTAAATATAAGCATGCAGCAACCAGTGGTACTAAATTTAAGAAACGATATAAACTGCTGTGCTGGTAGTTTTACAATTTGTCTCCTGAACGTATTAAAACCAAAGGCCTGAAGTGACTGCCAATCATCTCGCAGAGAAGGAAATGAACCTGCTACACAGATATATCAAACAAATCGATTGATAATAAAGACATGCTTTTGTTTTAACACAGTATAACAATGTCATGTGACTCAGCCATGTATTCGTTCATTGTGTCTTCATTTAATTACGTAAATGAAAACAATAAACAGTAATTTAATCATTGACAAGGAGGATATTTTTAATAAATGAACGGTTAATTGAAAAATTGAAAAAAAAAACTAAAATGAAAAGATGCTTTGAATTTCTTCAAATTTCTCAAAATTTCTTCATATTCATTGTGAATGGCCAGCTTTACACAGGTATCAGGTGTCAACATTTGCGTGTCAGAGTGTCAGTTGCAAGTCACATCCTAAATATACCAGAGCAATGTCATTTGTCAGATAAGTCTTAAATATACCAGAGCAATGTCATTTGCCAGGCCTGTTCTAAATATAGCAATGTCATTAGTCAGATATGTCCTAAATATACCAGAGCAGTCATTTGTCAGACCCGTCCTAAATATACAAAAGCGATACCATTTGTCAGGTCTGTCCTAAACACACCAGAGCAATGTCACTTGTCAGATCTGTCCTAAATATACCAGAGCAGTCATTTGTCAGATAATTATGTCCTAAATATATAAAAAGCAAAGTCATTTGTCAGATCCATCCTAAATATACCAGAGCAATGTCATTTGTCAGATCCATTCTAAATATACCAAAGCAATGTCATTTGTCAGATCTGTCCTTAATATACCAAAGCAATGTCATTTGTCAGATCTGTCCTTAATATACCAAAGCAATGTCATTTTGTCAGATCTGTCCTTAATATACCAAAGCAATGTCATTTTGTCAGATCTGTCCTTAATATACCAAAGCAATGTCATTTTGTCAGATCTGTCCTTAATATACCAAAGCAATGTCATTTGTCAGATCTGCTATACAGAAGCTGATATCCACTTTCTTCATTTCATATCAATGCTAATACAAATATGTCAGCGGTTAACTTGACATCATCTTTTGAACATTCAATTGTTTGAATCCGTGCACACACTATTTAACATGACTTATGGATATGGTGAATAACAGGTTTCAAAAGAGAAATAGGAAAAAAAATAGGAATATGATAGCTAAAGCTCTCTTCAACTGCCTCGATACATAAAAAGAAAAGTTAGACCAACTGTATGCTCCAGTTGTTTTCAACAATCGTCATCACGATGGTATTAACCTGTATTCTGAGTGCTTATTACCCATCAAGTCACAAGTCAATACAGGAATTTTTATCCTTATTATTGAGGCTGAAAATCCTGTTTTAATTCCAAAATTGTGGTAAAAACAAGAAAATATCAGTGGAACCGATGGATGCTCCCCAAGTGAGTTTTGACTCTGTACCAGCTACTTGGTTGAAAAATACCAAACTGCATAGCAGGAACAATATGTGACTCTGCACTTGACATAACTCATTCGCAAATCATTGAACTGGAACAAAATGACAATATGCGCAGATCCTAGCTAGTTTACAAAATTAAAACCAGAGGTTGTAGCGAAATAGCATCATGACAACAATATGCACATCTCCACTTGGTAATGATGCATCCTAGCAAGTTTCATAAAATTCCAACCAGAGGTTGTAGAGAAGTAGAGTGGAGAAGAATTTGGTCACAGACAGAATGAAGGGGCCCTAACTCCATGACAAATCATCGAACCGGAACACAAAGACTATATGCACATCTGCACTTGGTAATGATGCATCCTGGCAGGTTTCATAAAATTGCAAAATGGGTTGTAGAGAAATAACGCGGACAAGAATTTAGAGACAGAATCAAAAGGGCCACAACTCCGTGAAAAATCATTGAACCAGAACACAAAGCCAATATGCACATCTGCACTTGGTAATGATGCATCCTAGCAAGTTTCATTAAATTCGTACATGGGGTTGTAGAGAAATAGTCGGACAAGAATTTAGTCACAGACAGAATCAAAGGGCGTAAACTCTTGTGAAAAATCATTGAACCACAACACAAAGACAATATGCGCATCTGCACTTGATAATGATGCATCCTAGCAAGTTTCATAAAATTCCACCTGAGGTTGTAAAGAAATAGCACGGACAAGAATTTGGTCACAAACAGAATCAAAGGGCCGTAACTCAATGAAAAATCATTGAACCACAACACAAAGACAATATGTGCATCTGCACTTGATAATGATGCATCCTAGCAAGTTTCATAAAATTCCACCTGAGGTTGTAAAGAAATAGCACGGACAAGAATTTGGTCACAAACAGAATCAAAGGGCCGTAACTCCATGAAAAATCATCGAACTGGAACACAAAGACAATATGCGCATCTGCACTTGGTAATGATGCATCCTAGCAAGTTTCATAAAATTCCAACCAGAGGTTGTAGAGAAATAGCCTGGACAAGAACTTGGGGACACACGCAGACGAATGAATTGGTGATTATGTGCTTCCCGCCTTTGGGGGAGCATAATATAAGTGCCAGAATGGAAAAAATATTTTTATTATTAATACTTTATTTAGGTGAATTTTTCTTGAAAACATTAAGGGATAAAAAAAAAGCTCACTTGATAATTATGTAATAGTATTGTAATATCTGATTATTAATGGTTAGAATAGAATATGATCTATCCAGTGTTATGCTTAATTTTCCAGTCAGCTAAAGCCTTAAAAAAAAATAATTTCCCCTCAATCGCACTGTTTTTCACCCGATTTGAAAAGGCTTGGGCCTCTTTCCAATTCAAGGAAAAAGGTTCTGCAATAACACCAGTGCAGTCCTGAAATTTCCCTCTAAATGTTAAACTTATAAAGCGAGAAATTTCTAGTACAATTTGTTTCCCAAGATTTCAGTACACCTCGACTGGGGATCAAACCAACAATATTCCACACGTGAGCGGATACTCTACTATTTGACCAACCCTTGGTTTAACAGGTTAACAAAGTTATTATAGTAAATATGAAATAGTATGTGTAAGTATAAAATAACCGTTTAACTACATGCCAAACATCTACTTCGGCATTTACTGTTTTACATTTACAAAATAGTCACTACTCTGTCATATGAACTGGTTACAATTAAGATCATTGCCCTGACGCGAGGATGACTATAGCTCCACCTACTGGTCATGTTGTATTATTTGTTTAAGTAAATACAATGTAATGTTTCCTTAGACTCTGTTTGTCTAAGGAAAATGTCAAAATAGCAATCAATATTAATCGCTGATTGGATTATTAACATGTTCAATTGACAGCCAACTTCAGGTCAACTGAGACAAGCTGTCTTCTTTATTATGAAGAATTCATTGGAAAGGTAACAGCGAAATGGAGAAGATTCTCATGTGAAAGGGTCATAAAAAATCTGACCTTACTTTCAACTGAATTTTTTAACATGAAGACCTAATATTTTCAACTGTAATTCATGCTTGAATTTTTATCTATAAAACTGGTAGAAAAGGAATCGGATATGAGGCATAAGTACATCATAAGATAATTAATCTCCATTTAGTAAAAAAATCCATCGAAATGTAATAGTAATACCTCATCAGTGATTATGTATACCATCGACAGACTTGTGTGTCAAACAATGATATATGTTCCCTAATTTAGTTTCCCTTTAGTTAAGATAGGAAATAAACATAAATTATTGTTTTTTCATTCGGCCAAATAATTGTTACTGTTTCCTGCTCAACCCTTACTCAAATGACAATGCATTTTATTGCTTGAAAACAAAAAAAAAGATTAAATTGAAGAGTTTTCACAATGCATGTAGATTTTACGATGTATGGGGACATGGCTAATTTCATATTCTGTAAAAGCACTTAGCAGACTAGATCGCATTTGGATTTTCTGTTGTTTTCATAGGTGCTAAGGACTCGCAACATGGCGACATCAAGCGCATTTTCATGTTCACAGTGTAGTACGTTGGCAGTACCCTTTAAAAAATGTCATCACATTAATTACTGAAAAACAGATGTATTTTGCTTTGTTGTTTCCCTTTGATTAATATGTAAAAGCATTCATTTTTCAATAATATGGGTTGAATTTTCACTTTATTCACAAAGAAGCATGTTTGTGAAATTTAATCCCCAGGAAGATATTGAAACTATTCATGCTTGTAAACAAGATGCCAAAGGTCAACATGTTCAACCTGCCAGAAAAAGGACCTACTTGCTAACGTTGCCTGGTGAACATTGTGGCATGCTATGTCAAAATCTGTTTACAAGATATGGAGTGGGCTCGGAATAGTGTTTCTATTTCTGTAATATTGGGAGTTAAACCTCCAATGAGTCTATACATACAAGGTTGGGCAAAAATTAAGGACTTTTAAGCACTTTCCAAGGACAAATTGTCAATTTTCAAGCATACAAATAAACCGACCTGATTTACTTTTACATGGATTAGTTTTAGAGAAAAGTGCTCGAAGTGTGAACTTGACCTAAGTATGACAGCTATGAACCTGGGTCTTGCACGCATCACATTGTGTCATTATTGTGAACATATGTGGCAAGTATCAGATGATTAAGAAGATATGAAGCGAACATGAATATGAAAAACTGTACCTATTTCTTACTTTGAGCCCCTAAGGTGACACTGACCTTTAAATCTGGGTCTGATTATGGTGTCAGAACATTTGTGCCATTTTATTCAAATCTGCCATGTGATTTACAAGATACGGAGCAGACAAAATATAGTATCTCATTCTGACCTTAAACGTCTAAGTGAAACCATGACATTTGAGTTACTGTGAGGCCCGAGTCTCATTACTGTGAACTTTTTTTTTATTTTCAAAATCCCGCTATACATGAGAACGTTTAGCCTGGACAAGACCGTCAGACCTACTCACATACACCAAACTGCCATTGTGACTATACAGAGTTTATCACAAAACAGATTTGACAATAAAGAAAGTGCCACAACTCCACAAGAAGTTGATGGATTCAAACAAGTGCAATGCCAATAGATTAGAATATGATTAACTAGGCTTCATACTGATACTCCCTAGCAAGTTTGGTTAAAAACAGTTGAGGATAGAGATGACAAAAAAGTCTGATGTACTACATGAATTTATAATAATTTAATATCAGTTTTTTCTCCAGCTCCAATTTTTTAGGGGTTATTGATGACCCACTGACTTAAAATCTGGGGTCATTTTCAAATCTGGGGGTCATCATTGGACTTAAACTTAATCAACTTGAAAAAATGGAGGTAAAAAAGTACATATTTTACTAAAACAGTTTTACTTCCTGTTTCCTACAATTTTTTCTCAATCAAAGGTGCAACTTAAGTTAACAACGTCAGAACAATTTTAATTCAAATGAATGTTTCACTTTTGGCAACAAGTTACAACAATTAGAAACTAGTTGTTTTTATGATCATGGCCACAGGGCCATGAACTTTTCAAATGTCATGGCCCTAGCTTGATCACCATGGCCCTGACTATTTTTAATGAATAACACTAAAATTATTTCAATATTTTATATTTTGTTTAGCATTATACTCTTTGGAAAACAAAACTTTGTTTTCACAGATGTTGTCTTCAAACTATAATATTGCTTCGTAGAAAATTATGTATGTGATCATAATCGTCTTTGCAATTGCATCAATATAGCATTAATAACCAATTAAAGCATTTATGTAACTAAGTAGAATAGTGTAACTGGGTTTTCCCTGAATCACACCATGTGATCTGTCAAAACAGCTAGCAATGTAAAAACAACTCTGAAACCAGCTTGCCAAAACAAATATGCGAAATTTGAATTTCTGTATTTTTAAGGTTGCGTCATAGTGGAAGCATTGAACAAACTTGATTGCGTCAAATAAGATTTAATTGCATCAAAAATGCCAGAAACACGCTCTGGAATAACACTGTAATATAATTTAAGGGCCCTATAAAAGTATGGGGAATATCAATGGACTAGAACATGATGATCATATGCACAACTAATACCAAGGTTCTCCACAGGAAGGAATGCAAATGCTGGGGTAAGAGTGCGTAAACACCTTCAACACATTTTCAAGCACTGTTTAAGGCACTCATTAAAATATATTTCATTAGTAAAACTTGCATTAATCAGTTAAAGTCATCATATTTAGTATATGCAAAGAAAGGTAATGATTTAGAGGAAAGTATGATTTTGCAAAATTTTGTTAAAGAATTCAAGCACTAGGGGAATACCATTTCTGAGTCAAGCGCTTGGCTTAAATGGCCTGTGGAGAAGTCTGAATACTGACACTCATGGACAAAACTGGTTAGAAAGTTTTGGAGTAGAGCTGGCAAAAAAGTGTCAAAATTAAATAACTCCAGCCAAAGTCAATTGAATAATGTTCATTTATGTTAACTGAAGGGAAAAGTTTAACTTTTTGGGTGGATGTTACTTGTAGGAGGTGATACAAACAAATGGGAGATTATAAAACTACACGAATCACTGAATAGTCAAGTTATAAATGAAAAATATGACACTCATCTGAGGGATGTCTACCCTCTGCAGAGATCGGCTGTGGTTATTTCCTTATGGGAACTGTCACCAGGCCTTGCAAACTTAGTCGGTAATGCGTCAGACTCAAACCAGAAGTTCTGAGTTTGAATCATAGCCTAGCCATAGCCCCTGTCATAACAGTTAACGGTTCATGAAATTTCTTCTACTGCCATGAATCCCACCCTATGAGTATGTGGGGAAGAAGTTAGTGATTTATAGAGAGAAGGTGTGACCAGTACCAGTTATAGCCACCTAGCGGATTCCAGAAATGATGAATAGGTGCGCTCAATACGGTTATTAAAACTGAAATATCGTTGAAACAAAAGGCTTAAATTAATGGGTCATAACTGTTGTATAGTTGGACTGACTTCAATAAATATCGCAATTCACCTGTATTTTATAATCATACAGGTAAATAAAAAAAAAAATTAATTAAATAGATCCCTCCAAAATTAACTTCGCACGCACCAGTGAACAACGAAGTGACACTTAATGCCTCTGCAAATGGTGGGGGCACACCAACAGCACATATTTTTTTCTTGTCAAAAAATGGTTTTGTAGCTGGGAAAACAGTAGCTGAGGTAAAGAAAATACTGTTTTCAACAGTTTTTTTTCGTTTCAATTACTGCATCATCATAGTCCATATAAACAAGATTTAAAATTTACCTATAACCCCATTCTACAATAATTGGGACCAATGTCAATGTGATAATAGTAAAGTACAATTCAATATCACATTCACAGCACACCTTTATGTCAACAAGGTGCTATGTCACACCACCATTGTTATATAACAATGTGGCAATTTCAATGCATTTTACACATTTCACAGTTTTACATTTTTACACACAACCCAAAATTGGTGCCTTTCCAACAACAGGTAAAAATATCAATTTCTTCTCTGTGTGTAAACCTGATAGTATGAAAAGGCTTAGTAGGTAGGAGTAATGTGTTTTCTGTCAGGTAATCATGACTATAATAGGCACAATGGATACCCAGGTCAGCACACCTGCATAATCAGCTAACATTTACCTGAGAGCGACTAGGTGTTTATCTATCTACAGTATACACTTGTTATGTGCGCTCATGTGTCATGCAATACAAAATACCCCACACACTCATGTGTATACATGCTTGATTAGCTTCACAATGGAGGTCAGATTTCTTACAAAGTTTACAGTTTACTTGCTTCAATCTTACACAAACATGGACGGCCTCGAGGGCCAATTTCATGCTAGAGTTTTACATTTTCAAGGACTTGCGAGAAGAAAAAATTAAAAAAGAAATGAAAACAGGTTACTTGTCATAACAGAAGAAAATTCAATAATTGTGTATACATACAAAGATGATTCCCCATCGGTACATTGCAACAGACATGATATAATCTTTTTTGTCTTTTCTATTTATTTAGTATTAGAATTATGTAAAGTAGAACCATTTTAAATATATTATCCAAGATAGATCAATAACTTGAATACATGTTATTGTAGTTGAATTTCAATGAAAACTGTTTATTTTCTTTGTTAGAGTATTTTTATGTTCCCACATACTTTGACAAATTCAAATTGTTTTAAACTTGTTTATTTTACACTCAATTTTTGTTGTTTTTTTTGGGGGGAGGGGGGAATGAGGGCGGATCCCTTCCATAAGGGAAAATAGCGTCGTAATGATCAAAATGTGGGGTGTGGGGGGACAAAATTAGTAAATATGTATGTTTAAAACAGTTCACAGGTCATCATCCTTGTTCTTTGTTGTTTAAACTGTTAACTAGCACTAAACCCAATTAAAAACATTTCTACTAAAAAAAAATCGAGTAGGGATTTTTACCATTTAATTTTTTAAGGACGGAAACAAATTTTGGGAGGGGAATGGGGCCAAGCTTCTGTCCAAAAAGAGTTGTCAGAAGACCAACAAAGCTCGCCTCTGGGTGTCTAAGTCCAAAAAGGGCCATAACACTGCCACAATTCTTATCCAATGAGTGGTTGCATAGATATCTGAAACTTTGCCCGGCAAGCTAAAAAGGACCCCAAAACAACACTGACCCTGACATGCTCATGGAACCATGGATAATTTTATTGTTTACCATCACTTTCATTATTGTCCAGTCTTACCACTATAATGGTACCTGCTGAAGACGATAATTTTAAGCGATGCCAAAATTACATTAGAGTATCATACTGCAGAAACATGGTATACTACTCCACCACGCCGACTACATTGACACCAGCAAGACCAGTCCTAGAACTGTTCTTTAAATCTCTACTGGGGACTAAATCCATAATCCTCAACTAGTATCAGACAGACCCTGCCACTACATGATCTCTGAAATTTTCTGAGATCAGAGCCAACATTTAACATATTACAAAGTGTGTTTAAGGACATGTTCTAGGATGACCCTTTATTCGATGCTCTAAAACCATACCAATATCAGTCCCATCTCACCACAAAAATATATTGAATAAACTTTAGCATGTATTTTAACAAGATTCTGTGGAGTTGCTAAGTTTTAAATTGTTCACTAATTAAGACTAGAAAAAAAAAAGAGCACGAAAGTGTCACCATCTTGTGATAAATTACCCTGATTTGGCAAAATAAGTTAATATTTAATATTGTAAAGTCAATTTCATAAATTTGAAACTAGACATTTTGCAAACCAAATGTGTAACTAAAAATGACCAAGTTTTGTGAAGACTGACTTTACTCGAGTAAGTTGATTTACTGATTGAATATTTAGCATCATTTTATGCCATTGAAGCCTAACAGATGATCAGTTAACATAACCACAGATTTTACTGGGATCCTGGAAGGTTAACCAGTACTCAAGCATACCCCATTTCCGGAAGTAACTGATAACTTTTCCACTAAAATCAACAATGAGAGACAAATGATAATGAGACGCAATGTCATATATCAACTATCACGGACATCACGGAGATTGTGGCAGGGCGGGGATTCAAACTCACGACCCTGGATTGATAGTCAGATGTGCTGATTCTAATTCTTAATTTAACATTTTCCAGAATGACCATCAGAAGACATATATACTTAATGAATGGGTAGCCTTTTATAGGTACGTGATACAGTGCAACGTTGAGTTCCTACAGCTCCTGTACACATATGATATTGCACAAACATCATTTTTGTTTATATTAATAGAGATGGTAACAATTTTCCTATATAAATATCTTTTTTGGTTTACCACAAAAAAGGTCAATTAGCCCATGTTTCCACAAAATAAACATCACAATATTCATGAAACACAAGCAAAGAAAATGTTCAGATGTTTAAAGCCCTGACAATATCCTCCATCTTTCCACATGGGAAAAAATTCTCACTTAAAATTTTTATAACAGACTGCACTGGAACCCCAAAACTAGAACTGGATGAACAAGTCTGAATCGATATATATCTGGATTTTAATTTTGTTTATCATGCAAATAATTAGGCATGATATATGTTGCATGGAAAAATCATAGTATATAAGTCATGGATGACACCAAATTTATTGGGTTTGGAAGATGCCTTGATATTGTGTCTATGGTTTGCGTTGTAGCTGTTGTTGTGATTTAAATCTTTTTATATATTCACTGACCCCATATTGTCATAAAATATTCGTAATTAATGATACACACATATTGTAATATTAATGACTTGACTGACATTGAACATTTTCAATGCATGTACATGTATTTGGGTAATCACAAGAACTTATGGTCAAAGTTAAAAAATGCCTTTTGAAATTTAAGAAAATCTATACATATTTAAATGGTGGTGGGTTTCCATGTATAATTTACAAATAAATATTATTTTAATTCAATAAATCTATCCTAAACATTTGGAAGGTAACAATAACAACATTGGTTAAGGGAGATAACTCAGTAAAGAAAAAAAATGGTTGTGAGTAACCTAGTTTCTCATGAAAATCGGGTTATGTTTATCAAATCTAAAGTTTCTTTGAACACGCACATTTCATTCAATGACAAATCATGCCCAATGACTATTTTCCAAGGTATCGACTCGCGTAACTAAGCATTCAGCGTTACACAATCGATAAATGACAATGTGCCCAAACAAGCTTCAATGAATGCACCCGATACGCAAACAAATGTCGGTCGATGCACGCGAGGAATGCGCATGGAATGCTGGTCACAAATCTATATCACGCAATCAAGAAGAAATAAAAGTAAATTACAAATGGTATAATTAAAATCATTTTGAAAATAATGGCCGAAAAAAAAAATCTCAATTTATTGACATTTGCATGCGCGTGCGTAATTTCATGCATGCATGCGAAAGCAGTTTACGCCCAGGGGCTAAACAGAGATCGTAAACAAGAGGTAATAAACAAAAAATATCGACTTACTGAGAAGATGTTGAGGTTTGGACTGCTTCCTCCTCGAAGAGTATGGCATTCCCAAAGTTAAATGTTTTTATTTGATGTATATACATGAGGTAATTATGGTGTATAAAGTGTCAACATCGCACAGCCGTGTTTTCCCCGTCCACAGTCTTCCATATTTCGCGTTGCACTGTGGGAACGGGCACGTGTGAACCGGAAGTAGTGTTTTTGCATAAACAAATTACTGAATGTGTGTTGAAGAAGCCGGTGTGGTGAATATTTCTGTATTTATTAGTATTCCAACGATCATTCAAACGATTAAGCACAGATAGGATATGGAAAGTAAAGGGTAAATTATTATTTCAAAATAATGTCATTATTGTCATTGAAGTTTTGTGCAATGTGAAATGTTGTTAAAATCTGACGTGCGAAGTGGGTAATGCAGGGATGGGTATAACTGATGCAATACAGTAACATTTTTTTATTGCCTGTTAAATGTTTGAAAATCAGAAAATTCAACAATGGGAACATTTACAACGGTTAACCAGTTCTTTGCAAGTAACTGATAACTTTTCCTCTAAATCAGTGATGAGAGATGAATGATAAGGAGACACAATGTCATAAATCAACCATCGCAGAGATTGTGGCTGGGTAGGGATTTGAACTCACGGCCCCTGGATTGGTAGTCATATGCGCTTATTCCATTTCTAATTTACATTTTCCAAAATCACCATAGAGGACATATATATAAAGTGTTGTTAAAATCTGACATGTGAAGTGAATGCACAGAAGGGTAAAACTGATGCAGTACAGTGACATTTTTTTATTTAATGTTTGAAAATCAGAAAATTCAATAATGGGAACAGATGCAAACATTTATAATAAATTTTTGTTGGTGCCCAGGGATCGGTTGGCAGAATGGAAATGGTATATATCCCATGGGCAGTGGAACGACACTTTGATAAGCACCTTGATCTACTGAGGGTACAGTTATGAATATGCTTGTTTGTGTTTTGGAACTGCCTGTATTCATGGTGTTGTGCTCCATGTCTAAGGTCAGCATTGTGATTACTTTCAATGCTTATGGACTTACTTTCCAATGTGTTGTATCTGTTGGAAATCCCTATAATTGCTGTGACCACTTATGTACATCTGCCAAGTGGCAACATGAATATTTTGGAGTGACCTGATTAATTAATGGCATGAACAACAGCATTTTCATTATTTGGAAAGTCAACATACTGTCCATTACATTTGTCTCCGGAAACTCAAAATTAGAAAATTGTCAACCCTGCCACATTAACTATATACTACTCCTTGCAAAGAAATTTTATGAGCCATTTAATTACTAAAAATCTTATCTATCTTGTAATAAGTTTAAACTTGTTTATTTTACTTCGATTGTGAAACAAGTTCTTACAACTTAGGCAAATCACGCTCAAAGTCTTCCTGGTTAAAACCAGTACTAAGCATATGCGGATAAAGTGACTTGCTCAAGTACACCACACATAGCCGTGGCGGAGGATTGAATCCACAATCCTCTGATCTTGGGTTCGGTGCTCTACCACTGGACCATGCACTCCCCAAAAGTATCTTGTAATCTATCTTTATACTAGTGTACATTTTATAACATTTTATATTTTCAAAGAATATAAATGAATATTGGGACAAATATTGAGACAACCTACCATTCAGAGATCCCACAGAGACAATTATATATATATTCAATAAGAGGCCTTGCTGTTAAAAAGAAGAAAAAGGAAAACTTGCTTTCACATGCAGTTGCAGAGCAAGTTTTTGTATATGTTGTACATGCAGGATTTGGTGAAATCTGTAATGATGCAATTTGTCAGACTGTATTGATGTGATTGTTATCCAGAATATATATTTACATTATATATGTCATATTATTCATTATGTAAATCATTTTCAGACATGCATCGAATGGACTATAATATATCACTGTTAGGTTATTTGTCTAGATATGTATATAATTGATATAACATGATTTATACCTGGTTAGATAAAGTGTGCATGACTGATGACAACATAGGAGCATACAGTCAAACTTGTGTTAATGGTCACCTCTTTCAAACAACAACACTGTTATATATATGAACTATCTAAAACAGCTGGCAAACAAAGGCATTGTTTTCTTTGATACCAACATTTAAACTTTGTTCATTAGACTGAACCTGGAGTCTTCCAATTCCTTCATTCAGAATTCAACCTAACTGGGGTATTTAGTGAATTATCTTGCTCTTTGATAAAATAAATTTTTTGAATAGTATTTACAGACATGAATTAAGCACTGTGTGTTCTGGGGTAATTGTGGAAGTACCTCTTGTATAAGATGAAATTTTTAAGTTACGATTTGAAAAATAATTCCTCCAATAATTGTCGTATTATCCCATTACGGTAGTTCGCAGCATTCCTGTTGGACTTTTTGATATCTTGCATAAATTATCAAAAATCTGTTCACTTATACTTTCAGCATTTGCTTCAGCTTTGTTTTTTTAATAATGTCCTGCAGAATCTCTTTAACAGTGCCCCCTCAGACGGTACAAATTTTTTTGATGATTTTTGTTTTTTTTCCCTTATAAAGCGGTTAATATTAATTGAATATTGTTTTTAAAAACATTTTAAAATCATTTATTTTAATTCTTATGATCTACCTTTACTATTAATCATAATGAGGTGGTTGTTTTAAACATGAGTTCGTAAACAGCTTTTGAACATTGTTTGATAGCGCACAAATGCTGTGGTAAAATTCTTGAAATTCACATATGTTTATTCGTTTCGCTACAATATGACTGAATAAAGTAAGTTTTTCATAAATTCAAATTAAAATTAAAAATGAAACACTTAAATATACATGATGTTTGCCTGTTATTTCGGATGACGTCGTATTTTATGTTAGCATCACAAGATGTTCTTTCGACACCGTCCGAAAACACAAGCAGACGTTTTGCTTTTTGAAGTGTTTCATTTTAATTTAAATTCGAATTCATGAAAAAAGTAGCATAAACACCCCCTCTTTTTATTCGGTCATATAATGGTAAAATGAATAAAGTTTAACATATGTGAAATTCAAGAACTTGTACCAGAGCTTTTTGCGCAATTGGCCGTGAATTTTTAAAATACATTGCTTTTAAACCCGTGATTATTTCAACCCCATCATAATGATTAAATGTAAAGGTAACACAAATTGTATTTTACTTCCACAAAAGTTAAAATCTTATCACAGGAAAAAAAAATAATTAAAAAATGTTATTAAAATCAATTTTGAATTAATATTGTCAAAAAAAATATTTACCACTAGGGAGTGCTTAAAACAAGAAACTGTGTTGCTATATTAATGGAATGGAATGGAAGTCTTTATTTAAAGAGGGTAGCAAAATAAATTTGAAACTAATCTTCTTTGGGGCCCTTTTATGATACATTTACGTAACTATGTTATATACAAAATATAATAGCGGAACAAAATAAAAACATTTTAAGCATTGCAAGCAAATTGATTGATTAAAAAACCAAAGATAAAACGAAAGCTGAGATTTCATAGAACAATTGTACAGATTTTTGATAATTAATGCCAGATGTCAAAAAATCTGACTGGAACACCGCAAACGAACCTTAAATGAAAGCATTTGTCCAGTCTTCATATGTTGCATCTTTATAACAAACTGGCTGCACATGTTCATACAATTACTGTACTGTATATTACAGAGAAGGAGAGGGACAGGTGTCCAAGAAAGCCTTGAAAAAGCAACAGAAAGAAGCAGAGAAGGCTGCAAAGAAGGCCCAGTATAAGAAAGCAGAAAATAAAGAAAATGTAAGAAGTATTGTATGTTTTAAAGTAGTTGATATTTCTTTTATTGAAAGAATATCTCTCCAATAATCCTTTGTTTGTAATATATTTAAAATTTCCAGTGTTGTAAGCTGTGGTTATAAGGCTACATCAGGGCTTAAAGTATTGCCCGCTTTTCTGTTAGTGGACAGGATTCAGGGGGGGGGGGGGGGGGGGGGGGGGGGGGGTACCCCTCTAAATTTTGGCAAGCATAGGTTTTTTTTCTACACATTTACTCTCAAGTTACCATCTAAACAATTTGTGTTAAAACACGTATTTGATGTACCTAAAATATTAACAAACTGACTACTTCTAGCATGATGCTTGAGTATATTCTACTGTCGCCAAGTGTTTGGTCTTTTTAAGTTGTTTTCCTTGTCATTAAACCTTTACTGTTTCGGGTAAATTATGCGAAAAAGTTTGTGATTGGGAAGACATGCCTTCACCAAAAACTTTCCGAAAGGAAACACTTATGGAATGGTCAAGAAGAAAAGCTATCAACGATCTAGGAAACACTTTCTAATGAAAGAACATGCAGGTTGATAGAACATGCAGGTTGATGTACCCAAATATATATACACAATACTTCATTTACTTCTGTTGACATTGATAATGTCAAGTAGCATAGGAAGAGCAAACTCGTCATTGAAGTACATAAAGAACAAATTAAGAAGTACTATGGGAGAAGATCACTTCAATGCACTCATGCTTATGTATATACATAAAGACATACCCATTGACATAGACTCTATTGTAGATATGTATGCCAGAATACATCCAAGGAAGATGATTCTGTTAAATCCCTTATCAGCATGAAATACTGACTGAGAAGTTACTTGTACACATCTAATCGGAATACTTGTATTAAGCATTCCCATGGAAAATCTTGTGTTCAATCTGTATAAATGAGTATAGCTATACTAAAGATTCATTCTGGGGGCTTCCGCTACCAGTTAAAATGGGTTGCATTAAACTCCATTAAAACAAGCATGTTTTGGTGTTTATATTGAATCGGGGCTGGAAGTTTTATATGTATATATATTATCATTAGGCAGCTGAGACAGACGCAGTTGATGTGTCGGTTGGTCGCTATGGTAACTTGCCACTGATACAATCAGTAGAACGTGTAGACCGAAAGATTTATGATCTGAAAGAACTTAGTCCAGACCTTGCGGACAAGAAGATCTGGGTACGAGCACGTCTACAGACCAGTAGAAGTAAAGGTAACATGTTTTCTAAGAAAAAAATTGTTTGCTTCTGGTATTTTTTAGCTTTACTGGCCGAAGGCGAGAAGAGTTTATGTGATGGTGTGTCGTCTTTTGTCCGTCACCTGTCATCCGTTGGTAGCAATTTCTCTAAAACCACTTGGCCAATTAAACTTAAACTTAACATGGATCTCTATTGCATTGGAGACTATAAAGAAGAGTTTTTGAAAAATGACCCCCTCCCTGAGGATTCAATTAGGGGACCGTTGTCATTATAATAAATATTAATATATATTTTTTTAAAATGAACTGTGTTAAAATGTTGTTCACTTTGAGATGTAAAGCATTGTCTAGCAACAGTAAATTTTATTTTGTTCAATAAAGAGGATTGAATTTCCAAATGTCCATGGGGTAAGGAACATTGAGTTTGATATATGAAATACAAAAATTGTGGGAACTTAAAGTATCTCCTTTTCATAGTAATTAACTTTTTTGTTCAGTAAGAGTGTGGTGGGGTATTTATCTTTTTATATATAAGGGGTTAAGACAAACCCCAAAGAGTGTTAATATTGTGAAATTTCAAAAAGTGCAGTTTTTCATATAGAATTTTTCCAAAAGAAATAAACTTTTCTACCCACTATCGAGAAACAACAAAGAAATTTTAATTGTGGATTCTGGCCCAGGTCTATCCAAAGTCTGCATGTGAGAAAGCTTGCTTAAGAATGATGGATCTACTCTGGCTCATTCTGAGGTCTTCCTCCACCAGTAAAACTGGAGTTATGTTAACCCTTTACTCCATAGATACGCATTTTCCCGCACCAATCACAGAAAGCCTTTGAAAACAGTGCAGGAAGAGTTCAGATCTGAACACTTCCTGCACTGTTTTCCACTCTGTCTGTTAATATAAACATAATTCACCTAATAATTCAAATGCCTTCTATATTAAGTGTCCAAAGGCGTCTATATTAGGTGTCCAAAAGCTTCTATATGAAGTAAAGGGTTAAAAAAGCATAAAACCTCATCTCTTCCTTCTCCAGTTCTAGACTGACATTTGATAAAAACGCCAGTCAGTGCATTAATATTACATTTTCCTATTTCATTTGCCCCCGGCCCCCCCAAAAAATTAAATAGTATAAGAAACTGTTTTCTTTCAACTCATATATATGCAAATCAGACTTGACAGAATCGCTGTTCGCTATTAAGCAAATGGTGATAACGAAACTTTAATGGCACAACATGTAGTCCAGGCCCCTGTTTAACAAACATAATATTTATTTATATAAGTACATGTATGTATTTAAAAACTTAAATCTAAAAATGTCATCTACGTTAACCTTATTTTAGACTGGCTCAAGAACTGCATTTGTTTTTATTGACATTGATTAAAGAATATTTATGCAACCAGTCTAAATGAAGTCACACTTTTAAATGTCTACACAGTCTGTATGACAAGATGACTTTTGTAGCATATAAGATGAGGCCTTTTTTTGTTTTTGTTTTAAATATTCTTATGTATAAAAGTAAGAGGGCAATTGTGTAGGAATATTTCAATAAAAATGTCTTACTCTGATTTCAGGAAAACAGTGTTTCTTTGTTCTTCGTCAGCAGAAGTGGACTGTCCAGGCTATAGTCTATGTTGGCGATAATGTCAGTAAACAGATGGTCAAGTTTGTGGCTGGGTGAGTAATCAATCAAGTGTACATGGTTTGTGCGGCCAATTCCCAAAATTTGATTTTAAGACATTTATAATGTTTGTGTTATCATGCTTGTAACGCTTATGTGCCAATTCAAAACATAAATTATCTTAGTTGTTAAACAAAATGGTCTTTTATAAACATAGATGGAATCTGAAAAAAAGGAATGTCCTGCATACAAAAGCTAGTAAAATATTGGTTATATTGGTGAATCATCAGACCACGTACATGGGTTAATATGTTGTCATGGTTATAATTAATGCCCAATCTGTTACATATTTTGTATTATACACCCATCTCAAGAGTATTTAACTCTCCAAACTGAGGTTGTGGTTTCGAGCCTAGCTTGGTCCTAAAACCTGTGAGAGAGAGAGTTTGCTATTTACTTGCGGAAGGACACTGGTCCTACTCAAGATTCAGTCTGAGGTCTTCCTCCACCAATAAAACTGGATATACCATATATACATGTAACCTGCCATGTGTTTAATGTGGTGTTGAACCCCATTCCAAAAACTTTTGTTTAGTATATATTAAAGAACTGCCTTTTTGTTGATTTTTATATGGTTACATACATGGTTTGTTTTGTGCCATTGGCATTTAGAACATTTGGCTAAGAGGTACTTTCTAGTGCATGTATATTGTAATAATGTTAATGGCCACATTGTGATTATACCATCAACTCTTAATTATAATTATATGTATAATTATATACATGTATACATGTGCTACAACAGTAACTGTGGAGTGCAATTCTTTAAAATCATTAATTTCTTCTTCAGGGTTACCAAGGAATCTATTATAGATGTAGAAGGGTACATACGCTCTGTTGATCAGAAGGTGGAGTCGTGCACACAGCAGGACGTTGAGTTGCATGTAGAACAGGTAACCGTGAAATCATGTACAGAATTACCGGGCACTTGTCATTGTCATTATTGGACACAAACACATTACCATGATTATATAAGTGACTAGAATGTAAATGGTTGTAATTATTACATGAATGTCATACAACGAGAAAGTTATTGTGGTAAGCTAGTCTGTTGCAATATAACAAAAAATTAATTGTGGTATTTTATCTATTGTGATGTTGTAAAAAGCTGGTTGTAGTGATTTGATCTGTTCTGATATCCCAATTGTGTGATGAATTAATATATTCTGATATCCCAATACTATGATGATTTAGTGTTATTCTGATATCTCAATAGTATGACGATTTTGTCTATTCTGATATCCCAATAGTATGATGATTTAGTCTTCCGATATCCCAATAGTATGATGAATTTGGCTATTCTGATATTCCAATAGTATGATGTTTCTGTCTGTTCTGATATCTCAATAGTGTGATGATGTTGGCTATTCTGATATCCCAATAGTATGATGATTCTGTCTGTTCTGATATCCCAATAGTATGATGATTTAGTCTATTCTGATATCCCAATAGTGTGATGGTTCTGTATGTTCTGATATCTCAATAGTATGATGATTTTTGGCTATTCTGATATCCCAATAGTATGATGATTTAGTCTATTCTGATATCCCAATAGTGTGATGATTCTGGCTTTTCTGATATCCCAATAGTATGATGATTATGTCTGTTCTGATATCCCAATAGTATGATGATTTAGTCTATTCTGATATCCCAATAGTGTGATGATTATGTCTGTTCTGATATCTCAATAGTGTGATGATGTTGCCTATTCTGATATCCCAATAGTATGATGATTTAGTCTATTCTGATATCCCAATAGTATGATGATTTAGTCTATTCTGATATCCCAATAGTGTGATGATTTAGTCTATTCTGATATCTCAATAGTGTGATGATTTAGTCTATTCTGATATCTCAATATAGTGTGATGATTTAGTCTATTCTGATATCCCAATAGTGTGATGATTTTGTCTATTCTGATATCTCAATAGTGTGATGATTTAGTCTATTCTGATATCCCAATAGTGTGATGATTTAGTCTATTCTGATATCCCAATAGTGTGATGATTTAGTCTATTCTGATATCCCAATAGTGTGATGATTTAGTCTATTCTGATATCCCAATAGTGTGATGATTTAGTATTTTCTGATATCCCAATAGTGTGATGATTTAGTCCATTCTGATATCCCAATAGTGTGATGATTTAGTCTATTCTGATATCCCAATAGTGTGATGATTTAGTCTATTCTGATATCCCAATAGTGTGATGATTTAGTCTATTCTGATATCTCAATAGTGTGATGATTAAGTCTATTCTGATATCCCAATAGTATGATGATTAAGTCTATTCTGATATCCCAATAATTAATGTTAAATAAAACTTTAACATGAAATATTTATAAAACATGGTTATGTTATTGATTTGTTATAACCATATGTTTAAATAAAAATACTAATACTATAAGATTGTTCATGTTGTATGTGTCACAGGTGTGGGTAGTGAGTCCAGCTGAACCCCGGCTGCCCTTACTGGTAGAGGATGCCTCCAGGCCTGAGTCCGAAGATGTAAGTCTGATCCAGTTCTTTATTCTCGCATGGAAGATTTGTTATAAAACTAAATGTGTCAACCTCTGTAAATAAAGTTGCTTATGAATTAGACCTAACTTTGAAGATGTAAGTCTGATCCAATTTTTTGTTTTTGCATGAAAAATTGTCAACCTCTGTAAATAAAGTTGCTTATGAATTAGACCTAACTTTGAAGATGTAAGTCTGATCCAATTTTTTGTTTTTGCATGAAAAATTGTCAACCTCTATAAATAAAGTTGCTTATGAATCTTTAAAAATAATGTAATTTTCAAACTTCCATCTTGAAATATTACAAGTTGGTTTTACTTTTATCCGGGAATGATAAAAAATTGTTTCAGAATACTGTATCAGAGATATTCATGCATTGTTGATGGAAAGTCTCATTTCTCTGGCAAAGAGATAAGTCATAGCTGTTGAATAAACTTGCTTTTCTATATGTTTTTAGCTCACCAGAGCCAAGTAATCTGGTATGTTCATTTTTTATTGTATCTCCACCAGCCTAAAGAAAATCTGTGATGCTTGGTACATGTTTCGCCACTGCATTCATAGTACTTGAATAATCAAACTTGGCTTTATTTTGATGAGAGAATTAGGGGTCATTAATACATTTCTGAATTGAGCTACCTTTGTATTATAGTTGCCTGTCAGCATCCACTATTTATAACAATGACTTATCTCAATCTTCACTAAATACTAGGGTCTGGCGACAGTGAACCAGGATACACGTCTCGACAACAGAGTGATAGATCTACGAACAACGACAAACCAAGCTATTTTTAGACTAGAAGCAGGCGTTTGTAAACTTTTCAGAGAATTGTTAGATAGCAAGGGGTTCTGTGAAATCCACACTCCAAAAATTATTTCAGGTATTGAAACTTAATTTACAATTCAATAGAAAAAAGTTTTTTTGTCTCCTGTCACACCGGTTATGTTCTCAACAGCTTCTTCTTTTTCATTGCTACGTTTGATTGAGCAAACTAAAACATGTCTACAGGATCTTCCTGTCTTAAAGATTGGGACAAGTTGGCATGAAACTTCCACATCCTTCCACAAGATTTTTTTTTGTAAATTTGGGATGGACAATCTTTGGTTAAGATTTGAAATTAGGACTTTCATATCCAATATAATCATCGTTATTGTAAATTTTACGTTTATCAATCCCAAGTCTGAAGTTGGTATGACCCTGGCTGTTAATGCAGATTGAAATCCCATTCATTCATTCATTCATTCATTCATTCATTCATTCAGATAAAGTTTGCATTGAGTTCTACAGGAAAATGAATAAGAAATATGACTGTACAGATTTTCATTAAAAAAATCCAATGTTCCTTGAGTGGTGCTTTTTAAAAAAATTCCATAGACACACATGATTGCTATTACTAAAAAAAAAGATAAGTTCTTCTTTTGCAATGATCAAATAATTCTGTATTCCATCAGGATTGAAGGACATTGACGAATAACATTTTCAAAATTATATTAAGCAATGTTTAACATACCGTATTTACCCTATGTATTGGGACACCCTATGTTTTGGGACACCCTATTTTTCAGGAAAATAATTATTTTTTTGATAATAAGAATTGGGACACATTAGATTTTTTTAAAAAATCTGATAATTTTTCGTCCCTAAGTTTTGGGACACCTATATTTTTTGGACATTGTTATCTCCGAAAAATGCGAGGTTTTATAAATTTTAATCCCAAAATATCCATGAAAAACATTGCCTGTACATCGTAATTTTCTATTTCTGATAATAATTAAAGATTAGGTAAAATGGTTATTGCTCTCTTTATTATTTAAAGTCTATAATTTGCCATACCTGTAACTAAATAATTCCTTTGTTATAAGTTTTAATCCCGAATTATACATGGAAAAAAAACATTGCCTCGGGCATCGTTCCTTTGCTTGTAAACGTGTGATTAAACAATCAGGTGGTACATAGCCTGCTTACACAATTCCCCAATTAACTGACCTATTTATATCTAAACACCGATTTTATGACGCTGTTTTGTTGTATGATTGACAACTGTTTACACGACACCACAACAAACTGATATTAATTTATCTTTAAACACATGTTCGTTTCGTCGAAGTGAAATAACACGCGACGTTAAAGTGATGCAAGAAATTGTCAGAGTTGACGTCATCGCATATTGGCAAAAGGTCAAAATTAAATTGTGTCGGTGGAAAAAGAAATAAGACATAAGCGTGTAATGTACATACAATTCTTTAAATTTAATGGGTATAGAGACTGTAAGCAATGTATTGATGTTTTATGCATAATAAAATATATTACACGAAAATTTATCGGCATTATTTTTTTTTACCAAATATAACTTGATATAGAATTGTATAAATGCTGGTAGAGAATGCATCACTCGTGTCCATAAGATTAGTACTTATTACCAATTGTAAACCAATCGAGATTGAAAATTTAGACTGGCTCTCATTTATTTATTATACTTTACCGATACCGCAATGGTAAATTTTGTGGAATCAGTCTGACTTTGTTCTATTGCGTATCCGTGACATGTTCGTATGATGAAATTGACATGATGCCGTGTGTATTTTATTTATGACTGGGGTATATGTAGTTCCAGTATAGATTATAGATAATTTATTGACCCTCTGGCGTGTATTATGTTTGCGGTAACATAGAAATACCGAAATTACCGTATTCACCCTATGTATTGGGACAGTAAAAAAAATAATTATTTTTTAAATTATAAGTATTGGGACAGCAAAAAAAATAATTATTTGTTGCTGTCCCAATACATAGGGTAAATACGGTACTACACATGTGAATATTTTATGTTGATTCTGTTATATAATAATATATTCATGCTGATATTTTACCATTACAGCGGCATCTGAAGGCGGAGCAAATGTGTTCAAGGTGTCGTATTTCAAGAGTTTCGCCTACTTGGCCCAGTCGCCCCAGCTGTACAAACAGATGTGCATTTCGGGAGATTTTGAAAAAGTCTACACAGTCGGAGGTGGTAAGTACAGGAAACTTACTGTTGTTCAAAATCGATCACTGGGAAACAGTTTATATAAATTGGAGATTGGTGTCATCTTACAAGATGTTCTGTTTGCTTCATAAATTATGTTTTTATGGCTAAACATGCTTTAATTAAAAAGACATTTTTATTTGCTTTTTATTAATATCTCAATATCAAACAAGATAAATAAGTTATCTTTCAATTTTTAAACTCAAAATAAATTTGAATTTACACAAGTTTGTTTTCAGATTATTTTTTTTTCTCAAGTCCAAGATAAAAAAGTTCACCAAAAAACACACACACAATAAAAATCAAAGATAATATATTAAGATATTGACGTTTCATGTATGGAAGAGCATTGGCCAATACCATACTGTACCACACCAACTCTATATACAATCAAGGAATTATATAGAGAAGGAAATGCAGTTGATTGATATTTTGTTAAAGCTCACGTATTCACACAAATTCTTGCAATATCTTAACTTCCATTCATCTTGGGGAACACTAATCAAAATTCTTACATTGCCAAATGAAATTCTCATCAAAACAATAACATTTTCAGCAATTTATGTTTAAAATAGTTGAATTACTTCTGATTTCAAAATTTCTATACTGCCGCTAAAATTATGATAAGTTTTATTTTAAACCTCAATATTTTTAATTTAAGATCATTTTTCGTGATCAAAACATTTTAAATCATCTAAGATTACATACAACTTATATTGTATCCTATGGCCTCATCTCTAGTCTTATATTGGCAGTGTTTCGAGCTGAAGATTCCAATACTCACAGACATCTGACAGAGTTTGTGGGTGCTGATATGGAGATGTGTTTTAACTACCACTATCACGAGGTGTTGGATGTGCTCGACGAACTTTTTGTCTATATTTTCAAGGGACTGAGAGACAGGTGTGTAGATATCAATCGCTTGCAAAATAACTTTTTGAGAGTGAGATAAATAACTATATACTACATTTTTGGTATTCTAGTACTTAGATTATGGCTCGGGCTAGCAATAAATAATTATTTGTTTGCAGTTTTCTGACTCCGGAGAGGCGGGGTGGGGGGGATGGGGAGGGTAACAGAGATGGGTAGGTGGATGGTACAAGCAGATAAGTAATTCTTCATTAAAATCAATATTGAAGAAAAAAATTAGTAAAATGTCTTTAAAAAATTAGTATGGCCCTTTTCATGTGAGTCTGGGATAATCTAGTTTATAAATGTATATAACTACAGTTAACATCACATAGCTAAAATTTTACATCAGACTATTGGATATTATTTGAAAACTTGTTTTACTGATCAATGTTGTATTTTAGAAATTCAAGGGAGATAACTTGTTTTACTGATAAACCCAGTATATATGTATGCTATTTCAGATATGATGGGGAGATAACTTGTTTTACTGATAAACCCTTTGTACATGTGTGTTATTTCAGATATGCCGAAGAAATAGCGACGGTGGGTAAGCAGTATCCTGCAGAACCATTCAAGTTTCTCCAGCCCAGGTAATACTGCAGGGTAGTACCGGTCCATCCTGTTAAAGGTGTCCTCCCCCATAATATCTTATGTCATGAATAGGAAAACATCTTGCTTTTTATGCTTCCCCAAATGGGGGAAGCATATAGTCGCCGCTTCGTCCGTAGGTGCATGCGTCCCCAAATTCTTGTTGGTGCTGTTTCTTTTCAACCTCTGGTTGGAATTTTATGGTACCTGCTAGGATGCATCATTACCAAGTGCAGATGCGTATATTGTCTTTGTGTTCCAGTTCAATGATTTTTCACTGAGTTATGGCCCTTTGATTCTATCTGTGACCAAATTCTTGTCTGCGCTATTTCTCTACAACCCCATGTTGGAATTGTATGAAACTTGCTAGGATGCATCATTACCAAGTGCAGATGTGCCTATTGTCTTTGTGTTCCGGTTCGATGATTTTTCATGGAGTTATGGCCCTTGGAGTCTGTGACCAAATTCTTGCCCGCGCTATTTCTCTACAACCTCAGGTTGGAATTGTATGAAACTTGCTAGGATGCATCATTACCAAGTACAGATGTGCCTATTGTCTTTGTGCTCCGGTTTGATGATTTTTCATGGAGTTATGGCCCTTTAATTGAGTCTGTGACCAAATTCTTGTCTGCACTATTTCTACAACCTCTGGTTGAAATTTTATGAAACTTGCTAGGATGCATCATTACCAAGTGCAGATGCGCATATTGTCTTTGTGTTCCAGTTTGATGATTTTTCACGGAGTTATGGCCCTTTGATTCTGTCTGTGACCAAATTCTTGTCTGCGCTATTTCTCTACAACCCCATGTTGGAGTTGTATGAAACTTGCTAGGATGCATCATTACCAAGTGCAGATGTGCCTATTGTCTTTGTGTTCCGGTTCTTTGATTTTTCATGGAGTTATGGCCCTTTAATTGAGTATGTGACCAAATTTTTGTCCGCACTTTTTCTCTACAACCTCAGGTTGGAATTTTGTGAAACTTGCTAGAATGCATCATTACCAAGTGCAGATGCGCATACTGTCTTTGTGTTCTGGTTCGATGATTTTCACAGAGTTATGGCCCTTTGATTCTGTCTGTGACCAAATTCTTGTCTGCGCTATTTCTCTACAACCCCATGTTGGAATTTCATGAAACTTGCTAGGATGCATCACTACCAAGTGGAGATGCGCATATTGTCTTTTTGTTCTGGTTCAATGATTTTTCACAGAGTTATGGCCCTTTCATTGAGTCTGTGACCAAATTATTGTCCGCTCTATTTCTCTACAACCTCTGGTTGGAATTTATGAAACTTGCTAGAATGCATCATTACCAAGTGGAGATGTGCATACATGTATTGTCTTCATGACACTATTTTGCTACAACCACTGGTTTTAATTTTGTAAAACTAGCTAGGATATGCGCATATTGTCATTTTGTTCCGGTTCAATGATTTGGGAATGAGTTCTGTTAAGCGCAGAGCCACTTATTGTTCCTGCTATGCAGTTTGGTATTTTTCAACCAAGTAGCCATTGACTTCTCTTTAGAACTCTCACAGTTACTTCCCCCATTCAATATCATTACCATATGGTGCAGAGTCAACTCTCCCTTAGGGGAGCATCCATCAGTTCCACTGATATTTTCATGTTGTTGGTAATGCTCTACGTTACATACACCAATTAATTTTGTACTGTTCTACATATAGAGACATGCACTTCTGGAACACTGGATACATTACCAATGATTCTAAAAGTACCTTATTCCCATAGATAGTCCTCTGTTGGTCCAAATATGCAGAAAAAAACATGGGGTAGACCAGGTTGCTTTTTCACAATTTTGATGGTTTGATGGCACCCCTTCATTTTTGACAATTCTGCCTATTTGTTGCAGTGTATCACTACGCATCTTTAAACTGTTATAGCATCATCAAATAGTTCCCAGGGTCACCCAAACTTTGCAGAAATCATGAAAATGTTCCTATGTTCTCATATGCACAAAGAAATATGACATTTTATGCATTTTTTAAAAAAAAATTACTCAACCGCTTTACACAGCTCTAATTTCTTGGGCGTAATAATCTTGCTTCCATCATGTAAGGGAGGTAATTGTTCAATGAGACCTCTAGTATCTTCATTTTCCATGGAATCTTTTTCAAAATTACACAGTAGGTAAAACAATAAAAGAATGAATGGCTTTGGAAACTGGTCATGTTTAGTCATAGGTAAAATTATGTAAAAAGCTTGTTAAAGCTTTAGAGATAGCATTTTTAGTCTAAATGTCTTAAAGGTTTGCTCATGTATTTGCTTCCGATAAATCTTGGATGAGATTGAAAATGTACATGTTAGAGTTAAACAACTAGGTCACTTGGTCAAACTCTGGAAAGATTTTTTTTTTCCAAATTTTGATTTTGCATAGTCATTTTAAAGAAAAATGGACAGAAATCATGAAAACAAAAATTAAATGCTTTGGAAGTCCATAAAAAAGATGGGGTAGCTGCAATTTTGAGTGAGTAGGTAGGTGCACGGCAAACAATATATTTTTTAAGGATGGCCCCCATTTGACTATATTTTGACAATATGCAATAGGTGCACTTGAAAAACATTTTTTTTTTTTTTTTTTTTTTTAACAGATTTCTTGCATTATCTATTACAATATTACAGTTGCATAACCGTAGAAACCATTGAGCCTTTTGTAAATTCAGTTTAAAATAGTTTCTCCATCAATAGTCTTAAAAGATAAAAACTAAACTTATTTATTAGTACATAACATTTTTCAAAGCATCTAATGAATTGGATTGAGACAAGTTTATCAACACTTTTCAATGCATACTTGGCGATTCCTTCAGCATTTCACTCTAAGTACTTGACTGAACCTGTATCACATTTATCATTTTCTAATATACAGTCATATACAGATGATAACAAATATTGTCTAGTTTAGCAATTTTTCCTCAATGTTGTGTAGGTAGTGCCTAACTTACTGTCTGTCTTTTGTTGAAAATGACACTTAACCCCATGCTATGGTATGCTTCAGGTCTCCCTTACATGATGGTAGCAAGATTCTTACACCAAAGAAATTGCATAAAATGTCATATTTCTTTGTGCATATGGGGATGTTGGAACATTTTCATGATTTCTGCAAAGTTTGGATGGCATTGGGAACTGTTTGATGATGCTTTAACAATTTAAAGATGTGGAGTGAAACACTGCAACAAATGGGCAGAATTTGTCAAAAATGAAGGGAAGCCATCAAACCATCAAAATTGCGAAAAAGCAACCTGGTCAACCCCATGTTTTTTTCTGCATAATTGGAACTACAGAGGACTATCTTTGGTTGAACAAGGCACTTTTAGAACCATTGGTAATGTATCCAGTGTTCCAGAAGTGCATGTCTCTATATGTAGAACAGTACAAAATTAATTCTTGTGTTGAGGTGAGAGATCATACCCATTGTGATACTTTTATCTGAATATTGATTGGTTATTTTATTAACACAGTTTGAGACTGGAGTACAAGGAGGGCGTGGCTATGTTACGTGAGGCAGGCATAGAAATGGCCGATGATGAAGATCTTAGTACCCCAAATGAAAAACTGCTGGGCCGACTGGTCAAAGCAAAGGTACAATGTACATGTATAATCGTATCTAATACTCAACCATAGTTAATTGTCTAATCTTCCACTCTGAGAATTTCCTTGAATGAACTAGTGGGGTTAAATAAAATATCATTTTCAACAAGTCGAAACTTCAGGTAGTTTGAATTATCCTCAAGATCCATCGACATTTGAGTTAACGAGAATCAATTACCACTTTCTGCTTCAGCTGAATGATTTTTGGTCTTGAGGTCCCACTTATATATTGTTGTACAGTTTAATTGTTCATTATTATAATTATCTAATAATCATATTTATTACATAATTTCATTACATTTTGTTCATTATTGCATTTATTTTGCAGTATGACACAGATTTCTACATTCTAGACAAATTTCCACTGGCAGTTCGACCATTCTACACGATGCCTGATCCAAAAAACAATGTAAGTCTGATGCTTAGTATTCATTTTAAGTTGGAAGGCAAAATATATAGATTTGGATAAATTGTTCATTGTCTCTGTACATTGGGAGGTCATAATACTTTCAATTTATTCAAATTAGGCCAATGACAAAAGTAATGTTTAAAATATTTATGACGAAGTTCTCTATGCTTAAGACATACCAATAGAATACCAATATGTTAATAATTTAACGTAGAAAAGTAGCTGCCGAAAACCATGCTAGTGGTTAATTAATTCCCCGGCTAAATGGTTTGACTGTTGTATGGACACCCTTCCTTTTGCAACTTGACATGTTAGTGAATCTGACACCTTGGGCTGCTGTTGTCTAATAGCCACTTACCCGTCACTGCTTTGTTTGTGGGTTCAAACCTCGTTTGGTCAACAACAAAAAAATATATGAGAAAATTTACCAGTTACTTGCCGAAGAGCAGTGGTTCTTCTCAGAATTTTTCTGAGGTCTTCTTCCAGCAATAAAACTGGACATGCCATATATAACCTGTCATGTTTTAAAAAGTGATGTTTGACGCCATTCAAAAAAATGCTGAGTTTTGTCTTATATAAATGTGGCACATATAATTTTATCAGATTGTGACCAAACTGTCGAACTGGTCAGAGATGTTTATGATCATGATATCTCGAACTACATGTATTTCTTGAACCGGCCGAAATGAACATTAGAACAATACCGACAATGTAGCACTGCCTCTTGTTTATACAAAAACCTACTGGATAGAGAAGTTTTCAACTGCAATTAATGTCCATTTTAATCCTAATTTTTATAATCGAAAATAACAAATACATGTTCCAAACCGGAATAGATAATCAATGTTTTCATCTTTATCACAAAACAAAATGCCTACTTATGTAAGCACACAGAATAGAATGAACTGTTATTTTATGTTATATTCTTTCTCCTTACCCAGTTATTGCGAAATGTCATTTATGACTGAATAGCTTGTAATGTATTTTTCATTTCAGAAATGGTCCAACTCGTACGATTTCTTCATGAGAGGTGAGGAGATAATGTCAGGAGCCCAGAGAGTTCACGATGCAAAGTTCTTAGAAGTGCGTGCGAAAGAACATGGAATAGGTAACTAATTTTAATTCAGTGCTCTCATAACAGGATGACGTATCAATTTATTGTTACAGCTAATTTTTCTTAAAGAATAACATCAGACCCAGTAAGCTTAGTTGGTAGAACATTTGACTATCAATCCAGGGGTGATGATTTCCAATCCCCACCAAGCCACAGCCTCATCGTCATTTGTTTCTCATTACATATTAAAGGGAATATAATTTTATCAGGATTTTCAAAATCTTAAAATTGTCTATAAACATATTTTTCCAATATATCATGCCTACATACATGTTTACTCACTGGTCCCGTTTTGCCAAAAGGATATATATAAATATTTAAACAAGCCAAGATAGTATATTGAAAAGGGATTTCCTAACTTGGGCTACACACCTTGGTTAGACTAAAACAGATTTTCCCGCATAAAATGGCAACATATTTTGTGACATATAAAATGTTTCATAATTATACCCCCGACAAACGAAATTTTAAGGGGGTATACTGGAGTCACCCTGAGGTCGGTCTGTCGGTCGGTCTGTCCGTTGCAATTTTCCTTGTCCGGAGCATAACTTGAAAAGTACTGGATGGAATTTCATCAAATGTCATACAATGGTAGAATATAATGAGAGGAAGTGCAATGTACAAGAAACATAACTCTATTCTTGCTAATTACAGAGTTATTGCCCTTTGATATTTTTTCTTGTCCGGAGCATAACTTGAAAAGTACTGGATGGAATTTCATCAAACTTCATACAATGGTAGAATATAATGAGAGGAAGTGCAGTGTACAGGAAACATAACTCTATTCTTGCTAATTACAGAGTTATTGCCCTTTGATATATTTCCCTTTGATATTTTTTCTTGTCCGGAGCATAACTTGAAAAGTACCGGATGGAATTTCATCAAGCTTCATACAATGGTAGAATATAATGAGAGGAAGTGCAGTGTACAGGAAACATAACTCTATTCTTGCTAATTACAGAGTTATTGCCCTTTGATATATTTCCCTTGTCCGGAGCATTACTTTTAAAGTACTGGATGGAATTTCATCAAACTTCATACAATGGTAGAATATAACGAGAAGAAGTGCAGTGTACAAGAAACATAACTCTATTCTTGCTAATTACAGAGTTATTGCCCTTTGATATATTTCCCTTGTCTGGAGCATTACTTTTAAAATACTGGATGGAATTTCATCAAACTTCATACAATGGTAGAATATAATAAGAGGAAGTGCAGTGTACAAGAAACATAACTCTATTATTGCTAATTACAGAGTTATTGCCCTTTGATATTTTTTCTTGTCCGGAGCATAACTTGAAAAGTACCTGATGGAATTTCATCAAGCTTCATACAATGGTAGAATATAATGAGAGGAAGTGCAGTGTACAAGAAACATAACTCTATTCTTGCTAATTACAGAGTAATTGCCCTTTGATATATTTCCCTTGTCCGGAGCATTACTTTTAAAGTACTGGATGGAATTTCATCAAACTTCATACAATGGTAGAATATAATGAGAGGAAGTGCAGTGTACAGGAAACATAACTCTATTCTTGATAATTACAGAGTTATTGCCCTTTGATATATTTCCCTTTGATATTTTTTCTTGTCCCGAGCATAACTTGAAAAGTACCGGATGGAATTTCATCAAGCTTCATACAATGGTAGAATATAATGAGAGGAAGTGCAGTGTACAGGAAACATAACTCTATTCTTGCTAATTACAGAGTTATTGCCCTTTGATATATTTCCCTTGTCCGGAGCATTACTTTTAAAGTACTGGAAGGAATTTCATCAAACTTCATACAATGGTAAAATATAATGAGAGGAAGTGCAGTGTACAAGAAACATAACTCTATTATTGCTAATTACAGAGTTATTGCCCTTTGATATTTTTTCTTGTCCGGAGCATAACTTGAAAAGTACCTGATGGAATTTCATCAAGCTTCATACAATGGTAGAATATAATGAGAGGAAGTGCAGTGTACAAGAAAAATAACTCTATTCTTGCTAATTACAGAGTTATTGCCCTTTGATATATTTCCCTTGTCCGGAGCATTACTTTTAAAGTACTGGATGGAATTTCATCAAACTTCATACAATGGTAGAATATAATGAGAGGAAGTGCAGTGTACAGGAAACATAACTCTATTCTTGCTAATTACAGAGTTAATGCCCTTTGATATATTTCCCTTGTCCGGAGCATTACTTTTAAAGTACTGGATGGAATTTCATCAAACTTCATACAATGGTAGAATATAATGACAGGAAGTGCAGTGTACAAGAAACATAACTCTATTCTTGCTAATTACAGAGTTATTGCCCTTTGATATATTTCCCTTGTCTGGTGCAGTACTTTTAAAGTACTTTTAAAGCCATCAGTGATAACAGTTTAATAAAGTTCATGAAAGAACCAAGTTGATGAATACATTGAGTTCGAGCAAAGCAGGTTCGATATTGTATTCCTAGTGCTCTTGTTTGTTTCTTATCCATAAAATTGTTGTCCCTCAACATAACTCGAAAAAGTAAAACATTTATTGATTGCCATGAAAGCTTGTACACTGCACAATAATTAAAAAGACCGTTTTTAATTTTAACAAAACCATAAAAAAAATTAACAATACAAACAACTCAATCCATAACATTCTCTTTTATTAAGAATTTCTTTTGTCTGGAGCATAACTTTAAAACTATTGGATATAATTTAATAAAACTTCATACAATGGTTAACCATTTTCTGTCATGGCGGCGTTCGGGGGTATTCATCACTACAGTGATAGGTCTAGTTTCATTTTGATTTCAGTTTGATTCCCTCAACAGGTTTACAAGTTAAATTGTTTCATCTAAAAACGATTCTTAATGACGATGTGAAGGTTGTCAAGCAGTATTTAAGGGTTGTCTATTTTTAAACATGGGAATTTCGTTTAAAGTTCACAACTCCAATTTAAATATCTATTTTGTCATGTTGGTAGATTTGACATACCAAACTCTTCAGATTGTATTTATTAATGGTAATGAAAAGTTTTTTATCCATTTTAAAAATAATTTCCTTTTTTTCGACATTGTTTTTTTTTAGACATTAATAGATTTTGCCTGATATACTCCCTTTAAGAGTAAAGTAAGAGTAGAACAGTCAGAATAAAATTTAAATTTACATTCATACAAATCAGTTAAAGTATTGATATGGATTAGAACAGAAGATAAAATCTTATAAGTTCTTCCGTCAGTTAATGATGTCTGGGTAATAGAATAGTTTGCTTCAGACTGACATCGAAATAATACATGTAAACATCTTGTGGTCCTTGAAAACATATCTAAGCTACATTCATGAATAATCATTGCATACATTAAAAGTGTTATTGTAAAAAAAAATATGTTATTTTGTGCAAGTTATTGATCCAACCTAAAGGTAACTACAATTATATAATTTCAGATCTTGAAACCATACGCTCTTACATAGATGCCTTCAAATACGGTGCCCCACCACATGCCGGAGGTGGTATTGGTAAGTTTGTCAGGGTTTTTGTATTCATCATCAGTTAATATGTGATGGTTATACTTCTGGCTGTTCAAAGGCAATGACATCTGCTGTCACTCCTGTATGCATGTAGTGTGATTATTGTACACATATACATGAAAAGCTTACTTTTCTCTAGATCATTGTTTTTCTTTGCATATCTTTTCTCAATTTAATGCCTTAATTGAAACATACTAAATATGATGACTTTAACTGATAAATACATGTTTTACTAGTGATTATATTGCAGTGAGTGCCTTATACAGCGTCTATAGTCTTTTGTAATTCATATATTTGAATGGCTATGTACATATATTGTATGATATTAATGCTATTATTATTATTACTGAAATAAAGATTATACACTGCGGTCCCGTTATAACGCGGTCCGATATAACGCGAATTCCGTTATAACGCGGTTTTTGCTTGGCTCCCAATTTTTCGGCCGGGGGGGGGAAGGTCGTGATACAAAACTTGAAAATATGCGCGAATGACCAAATGACAACCAAACAATAGGTCGTCCCCATGTTTCGATTTGATAATCGCTCATCTTCTACTCATCAATTAGCCTTGATTATAACAAACTGTTATAACCATTACCTCATGGTGGTTTAAAGGATTGTTTAAGGGATTGATTCATGCCAGCATTGACAATTAACAGTTTGTAATAATCCCGAGTGCTTCAATAAATGCTGACACGCGCCAAACACGGAAGCCATATGCAAACTTTGTTATTATCGAGTGATCACGTGATCAAGCAACGAAGCGGTTGACAGGTATTAATATATCGCGGGTATCTTATCGGATCGTAAACACAAACTTATTTTTATTATTTAATTGTTGTTAATACTTCAGATTTATATTTTTAATATTTTTATACTAACAGCGTTGAGTTTAAATTGAAGCGCGATTTTTTATATAGACACCGTTTTTTCTTCTTCCGGGTTAGTGGGAAATGGCTGCCAATTTTAGTATAATCAAAACACAAAAACGTTTTTCTTTCTTTTCTTTTTTTGTATTAATTTCATACATATCTTAGTGTATCTGTTGTTACTAAATACGCGTTGTATCATATTACAATGCAAACAATACCATTCACAGTAGGACAGCACGATAGGTGTGAAAAACCGACATCGATTTTTTTCGAGGTAATTATCGCTATAACGCGGTCCGCTTATAACGCGATTTCGTTATGTGGACCCCAAGATCCGCGTTATAACGGGACCCGAGTGTATATACTTGAAAATGTGTTTAAGGTGTTTGCGCGCTCTTACCGCAGGAGAACCCTGAATGTCCTGCAGATTGAACATGTTAAGGCTCTTTTGATTGGTTCATTGAAAGCTACATACCTTGGACATATGGTTTCTAAGTTTTGATATTTTTTACTTGAAAGCAAATTCTTCTAAGTGCTTTTAATGAGGTTTAAAATCAATTCCCCTGTTAATTTGGTGTCCGGTTTATTGATGGAGGAACACATCAGGAGGAGTTCGAGCAGAACCCTTCTGCAGGTTACTGGCAAACTTTCATGCATTAAAGTCTTCAAATCGAGATGGGCTCAAACACACAACCTTAGTGGTGAGAAATAAGTGATAGTTAGATAATGCCCTAAACCTTTCTGCACTTGAGAGTCCCTTCTTGAGAAACTGCCCTGAAATACATGTACATGTAAGACAAAGTACTCTTAAATAATTTGTCAACACTTTGTTATAAACCGACCTAGTAATGATCTGTGTTTAATTCAGTCATTAAGTGGAATGTTTTAATGGGATATTTTAATGACTTTTATATTTGAAACTTGCAATTCAGTCACAATATATCTGTAATAAAACTATTTCTTCTTTTTTTTATTTCAGGTTTGGAGCGGGTGACGATGCTGTACCTCGGTCTCGACAACATCCGCAAATCGTCACTCTTCCCACGTGACCCCAAACGTATCACGCCATAAATTTCCTTCACCTGTCATGTGACATTACATACATGTTTTGCAACAGCATCTTATCTTGTTTTATTTCTTGCTTGGTGAGGGAAATGCTCATCATCTGCTATTTTTGACTGACTGAGACAATACAACAGCTTTAAGAATTGTTAGACTCCGAGTCAGTGAATTATCATTTACACTCCCTCTGAGTGGTAATTGAATGGTCCAAAAACCGAGATAATTGAATGGTCCAAAAACCGAGATAATTGAATGGTCCAAAAACAAAGATAATTGAATGGTCCAAAAACAGAGATAATTGAATGGTCCAAAAACAAAGATAATTGAATGGTCAAAAAACAGAGATTATTGAACTGTCCGAAAACAGAGATAATATAACGGTCCAAAAACAGAGATAATTTAATGGTAAAAAAAAAACAAAGATAATTCAATAATCAAAAAAACAAAGATGAATATAAACCCAAAAACACAAGATGAACAAATGGTCCAAATAAGGATAGAAATTGATAACATAATTTTGATTACTTGTGCAACTTTCTATTGTGGTATACACACTGGTAGCCAGGTTGCACAAGTAAAGTTGTACATGTAGTTTTGGTGCAAAAAGTTGTTTTTATATGTGCTAGGTGAAGTGTTGCTAAGAGATTGTTATTTATTCAAACCGTTCTTATACATTAAATTGTATTGTAGTCACTTTTTTTTTATATTCATAGAAAATATAATGCACATGTAAGTATGCAAAAAAAAAAAGAGAATCATTACAGTATATTCATTGAAAAGAAATCCAACTTTGTCAAGTATTTGTACCTTCCAGAGTTGGCAACCTCATTGGGATGTAATCAAACACCCTCCCCTATGCCCACCCCCACCGATATAGGCATATACAGATGAAAAAATAGAAAAGTCAACTTGACAGCATGACGGGTAACACCTTTCATAAAAATCTGCATAAAAAGTGTCAGAAAACATAGATAAACTGTATGGAATCATAAACCTGCCAGGATAAAATCTCACTTGCCTCTCACAGCTGAGGTTGTGGGTACGATCCAAGTCCTTGGTCAGTAAGTTTGACAGTTACTTAAACAGGGACTGCTGTTCTGCTAGGGTTTATTCTGAGGCTTTCCTCCAACAACAAAACTTAATGCCATACATAACATGTCATATATTGAAGTGTTCAACACATTTGATTCATCAGAATTGATGTTGTTTACCAATTGAAAGTATACGTTTTTTTACTTAAAATTGGAGTTTGTGTCCAAATATAAAAAGAAAGCTGTCGCCTATATAGAATGTTATCAACACGTCCAAACCTGAAAGGAATCTCAGAACAGTTTTCAACTATTCAGAGAGACATTGCATACATGTGGAGATGACCAAGAGTAATTTCTCTTGCCTATCTCAATAGTCCAACCAGATATGATATTTTAATATAAGATATGTAAAATAAGCTGTATTGCTCTCTTTAGGTGCTTGCTCCACACTTACCTTACTTGAGGTTAGTTGTTTTAAGAATGAAAAAGATGAATGTTTTGTTCGGATTTTACACGAGATGAGTGCAATATTCATAACACACACAGCCACAGCTGTTACATATGATTTTAGGTGGTTATATTGGCAGAGAGGCTTGGTACGTTTATTTCGTTTAATAATTTCCATTCATGATGAGATAAAATTAAAACCATGATCATCTCCATCAGTGGTAGTTTGTATCTCCTTATCCTGCAAGTACTCGGTGCTTTCACCTTTCGAAGAATGGTAAAGGTACATTAAGTTTTACTCGTGTCCATCTGCACACACACACAAATGGGTATTTAAGTGTCCCAGGTTCAGGGGTATTCATTTTTTGGACAGTTGAAAAAAGTATGTGGCCAAAATCAAGCCACTTAGGTAACCATTTGTTAGAACGTCCGTTCGTCAGTCCAAGGAAAGAGAATGGTTTCCCAACTTCTAAAGGTGTCTATGTATTTATATTTTGTGCATACCTGTATAATTATAAAATACAATTTAACAATATTCAATATTTGTCAATGACGGTCAAATTTTACAAGAGTTTGTTTCAACTTGATTTTAAAAAATTGGTTTCAAATCCATAGTGGGAGCATTCGTGTTGACACATTTCTAGTCTGTTGAATTAGTTTCTAGTCGTCCATATTTTTTTATCACACCATACTTAAAGCAAGTTTTTTTGTCAACATCATTATTAATTTTACAGTTCTTTGAAATTGGCCATTCATTATTAATTTGATCTGCAGTTGAGTTTTCTCAAAACAGCTACTGAAGAGTGAAAAGGTCGCAGATGGCCAATTTCATTTACATTTACACAAAGAAATTTTTCATGACTTGAATGGCAAGAACACCTACTACAGGTTTGAGTAACTAGTTATCCATTATAGATATATTTAGTTTAATACTGGGCATTTATGTAATTTGCACCTGTCTCTTTATTCATCAATTATGTGCACTAACTGTAAGACAAAAAATATTGCTTTACCATTTTTCTTATATGTGTGCTGTATGTAAGTACCTGGTATGTTTGAAAGAAGCAAATAAAATGTGGATAGAGGTCTATTTGTGCTGTATTTTAAATGAAATATATTAAATCTATTTTTCCCAATATATTGCCAGACTTTTTATGTTTTATTAAAATTCCAAAATTGAAAATAATCAAGATCAAAAGTATTGTCTAGAAATTAATGATTGTCTCATTAATGGGAATACAAAAATTCCCATTATGAATGCTTTTTCTCCTGCTCAATCTTATGAAACTGATGTTTTGATGTAATAAATAAATTATAGATATGAAACGCTTTGGCAAGTAACACAAACGCGCTGTTAATCCAGACTTTTCCTGTATGCAGTGTGCACAAAATGATGCTTATGTATTGACGTATAACCTTTATTTACTTGAAAGTTATCAAATTAAGAGAAATTGAATATTGGCCAAAACTTTTAATTCCTCCCGCAATAAAGTATTGCGCAATGTTTACATTGAACTCCATAAACTTCCCGAACAAAGCCTCAAAAACGATGATCGGGAACCAGTCTTCACAATGTTATCCAATGATTGATCGGAAACCCGAAAGCAGTTCGTTGAAAATGGCAAATGTAAACAAAAACAAAAACGTGGCTTCAGAAACCCGATGTTTGTAATAAAGAGGTTATGCAATTAGACATGTATATCTCTAAGTTATAAGTGTATCTTCATGCTGGGCGTGTGTATATAGGACGGAATTGACGGTTATATGCCAATATAATCCCTTTAAAAGAAAATACCAACTTTGAATTCAGGTAATCCATATAAAGTTCTCATCGTATGGTTATTGGAAAATATGTATGTTGAAAAGGGGTTCTAGCCCTATCCAACAAGTAAAAAAAAAACAACTTTGAATCCAAAGGTTTTATGTAAAGAAGTTTGCCGGAAGGACGATGGTTCTACTCGGATTCATTCCTCCACCAATAAAACTAGATGTGCCATATATAACCCGAAATGTGTTGAAAATGTTAAACCCCCATTCAAAAAAAAAGAGAAAAGGGTCAATATCGATTTTAGCAGAGGTAGGAATCCTTCAAAAGGATGTGAAGTCCATTTTGTCCATTATTGTTATTTAATTCTGAGTGATAGAAAGATAGGTTCGATGTTTTTCAAGAGGTATTAATACATTGTACCTTCTCAGAATTGTGTGGCCATTAGTTGTCTACAATGGCCGATAGGACTCTGCCCATTTAAAGAATTTCAAACACTAAGCAACATTTCTTGAACTGCTGGAATAAATTTCTTTCAATATTGCTGCAACATTTACGCATGGGTACAATAAAAAAGGGAAACCACATTTGGTTTCTCTATCTTTTTATTATAAGTAAATAATAATGGAATGAATATCAATACTGACAATATGAATGTACATGTAATATGTCAGTATAAGTAAAACACAAATTTGCATCCCACTATAACACCAACTTCTGTATTTTTTTCATTTTGTTGTAACATTAATTTATATCAGAATTAATTGAAAGCTAGTTTTTTTACTGTAATTTATTTTCCATGAAATTTGCTTAATTTAGATGAAAAACAACATAACTAAATTTGATTTAACAAATATACTGGTATTGCAATATTGTTTAAAACTGAATGAGAAACAATCTGATAAAGAAATACAATGATTGATTGATTGAATGAATGTTTAGCATCATTTTTATGCCATCAAGGCTAACAGACGATCAGTTGACCCAACCACTTATTCCTGGGATCCTGAAAGGTTAACCAGTACTGGAGCACACCCCATCTCCACAAGTAACTGATAACTTTTCCACTCGAGTCAGCAGTGAGAAACAAATGATAATGAGACACAATGCTGTATATCAATATATACAAACATGATTTTTTAGCTCAAAATGCAGCTAGATACAAACATAATTTACTCAACTATATCCCTGTACCTTTATCGCATGACAATGTTTCGGTTCAGCTACAGGTTTTTCATCCTGCAGTAACATTTACGCTATGCTTTCAAACGTATGGTTCACTAGTTTGTATATTGTGCAGCTTTATCCAGATTAATAAAGGTTTTTACATTTCACACTACGGTATGTTCTTTAATTTCCAAAACATAAATCTGCTCGAAAGTGGGTATGTGGGATACTAAATATGTACTGTACATCAAAGTTCTAATTGTGTCTGGATTTTGATCGACCTATGATTATGCTATGAAACGATATGTAGAAAACCAAATGATGAGCATGGCATTATTTGTATAAAACATGATTATATACACCAATGAAGCTGTAGCATCTATTTACAAACATACATATACAGATAAAACACCACGATATTAATGTGTACATTATATACATTGCTGTACGATACACATTCATGCTGTATACAACAGGTTACTTGATACCCGTCGCAGATTTACACAAATTGAAATTTTATAAAAAATACATCTCTCTGCAGTTGCAAAGCTTAGATGACAAGAATAACTAAAAGACTAAAGTATGCCAAATTAAGATGTGATTCTGGTATAGAAATTTTATCAGTTTAATAGAATGAAATTTTACCTGCGAATTTAAAGATAATGAAACAAAACCCGTCAGTGGGAATCTTTCAGAGGGAAAAATCCAATAAATTTTTACCCATTTTTTTTTCTTTCCAAGACGAGCATGGATGTATATCTATTGTATTAAAAGTTTGACTAAGATTTTCTCATTTGGTCCACAAGACAAAACACAATTTTTAATGTAGTTGTCACCGGTATTTACAAATGCAGTTTTTTAAAAAAAAAACATGTTGAGATGCAAATACTGTGAATATATTATCAATTATACAATCTGGGTTATTTCTCTGTAGACGGACTCTTCACTCACACACATCATGATTAACTATATAAACTATACTGTATAAAATAATGATATGTTCAAATCACAACCTTGTTAGAGGACATGTGTACATCTGGAATGTACTAGTACAACTGTGGTCTGCAGGTAAGCCCACCCCATACACCCTCGTCTGCCAACATTTCTGTCATTAATAGATAATTAAAAACCGATTTTTTTTCTCCATTAACCAAATCATTATGATTATTTTGTGAACAACATCTTGACATTATTGTAAATATTTTTAAGTATTTTTTAATTGCTTCATTTCTTGAGGTTAGGGAATTGTGTTTAACATTATTAACATGTTATAGATTATACATGGCATCCAGTTTTATTGCTACAGGAGGTTTCTGAAAATCTCTCACATACAGCTTTTGTACCAAGCTAGCCAGGAACCTTAGCAGTGAATAGCAAGTGACCTTCAGATAACGTAACAGTCCTTTGTGAATTATTACGACTAATTTACTTATAGCTAGGACAAACTGGGTGACAATTTGAAAAAAAAAAAAACTTTTTTTAATTTACATGACATACATTCAAGTGTCCTTTGAGGTTTGTTGGACTGGCTGCAGACCACATTTTTTTTATTTACAACCTTATTTACAATCTATGACGTATAAAAATATATGTGTTATAAAACTTGATAATTACTGATATGTACACATTTAAAATACACAATTGTATATCACGCATTTCAATGCCAATAATAAACAGACAGACAGACAGAACAAGATTCAGTAAGCCAATGCGACTGCAATAAGCAAAATGCATGTAAAAAAATGTGCATATTGCAACATGTATATTACATGTACATGACATTTAAACAACTTCCAACAAGACAGATCAATAAAAATGTTTACTCTATTACGCATGTACTTTAATAGTTAATTATTTCCATTTATTTAATTCTTTTTATACAACTGAAATGTGTTCTCGCTATAATACACATGAGCAAGTATTAAAACGCCATCAATGTTCATGCTTCAATACTGGTAACCGACCCAGATTTGAAGCAAAATAAACCTATGGCACATGATGTGCATTTGTTGATAGAACACATTGTACTTTGTGTACCTGACCTGTGTACTGAACACAAATCATCCAGTTGCATATAATTCAGAAACTGCTTAAAACTTACATTGTAGTACAATAGTGTTTCTTTTCTTTAAAAATGCAGGCATGAATATGTCACTCGAGCAAATATTTTCCTTTAAATAGGTTGTTCCCCTTAAAGTATTGGTTAAGTTTAACAGGTAGATACCAAAGATATAAGCTCCATTCATGCTCCTGTGAAGATTATTCCAAACTGTGAAGTGGTGAAATACATTTTTACAAGATTGATATAAAACATATTAAGACCAGACAGCTACATGAACCATTCTTGTCGCTTGGGAATATCAGGAACTCCTGTTTGACAAAATACAATAGCTGCATCGGGATTATCAGCATTTTCTTGTCCTTTGGCCTCCTTAGTTTCATAATCTCCTTTTTGCCGGAAGTAGATAAAGAAAATGAGAATGATGATGATAAGGATGAGGAAAGCCGCTGCCAAGCTCACTGAAATGTAAAGTACAATCAAGTTATATTGCATCAATACTGCCATAAGCTTGTTTGTTGTTTTTTTGTTATTTTTTTTCAGTTGGCCTGTTGTCATTATCTCTGTATCATACACTTTCTGTGGTGATTTATAAGGGGACAATAGGGTTCCCCAATGAGGGTGAGAATTGCAGACAAGTGGATCCCCAGAATGAGACTTAAAATTGCAGACAAGTGGATCCCCCAATGAGGGTAAGAACTGCAGACAAGTGGATCCCCCAATGAGGGTAAGAAATGCGGACAAGGGGGTCCCCCAATGAGGTTAAGGATTGCGGACAAGTGGATACCCCAATGAGGGCAAGAATTGCAAACAAGTGGGTCCCCCAATGAGGGTAAGAATTGCAGACAAGTTGATCCCCCAATGAGGGTAAGAATTGTGGACAAGTGGATCCCCTCACGAGGGTGAATACAAGAAGGTCCCCCATTGAGGGTAAGAATTGTGAACAAGAGGATCCTCCAAATGTGAAAATAGAATTGTGGAATTTAAAAAAATAACATTTAGATTTCTTTTTGTCATATTATAATGTGCTTGGCTGTAATTAAACACTAATTCCATTTCTCCAATACCAGTAACATCTTTGGCTATAATCAAACAATTTGGTTCCTATTCCTCCAATACCAGTAATGTATTTGACAATGATCAAACATTTTGGTTCCTATTATTCCAATACCAGTAATATCTTTGGCTATAATCAAACATTTTTGTTCCTATTTCTCAAATATCAACAACATCTTTGGTTGTAATCAAACATTTTTGTTCCTATTTCTAAAATATTAGTAACATCTTTGGCTATAATCAAACATTTTTGTTCTATTTTTCAAATATCAGTAACATCTTTGGCTATAATCAAATACTTTCTTTGCTTTTGTCAAATACTGTGCTTGGCAATATTCAAACACTTAGCCAAACCCTTTTATAGATATCCTATTTCAGCTGAATTTCACAACAGAGTTTTGTTGTTGAACCAGAAGTGAAGAGATCATTGTTTTCACAAATGAAGCCTAAGTAAACATTTGACATAATAAACAAGAAATGTCACTGTTAAGTGTCACATGCCCCCCAACATGTCATGATGTTATGTTGATCATTTGTAGCAAGTATCATTAAAATTCATCTCTGCATGACAAAGTTACAGGCCAGAAACGAAATCTCACATAAACTCAAAGTGTTGTCAAACAAACTCAAATTGTGACCTTGACCTTTGAGGTATGGGTGTGGGTCTTTCTCGCGACACGTCGTCATGTTCTGTTGATCATTTGTTGCAAGTATCAACAAAATCCATCTATGCATGACAAAGTTACAGGCCGGAAACAAAATACCGGACGGAAGGACGGACAGACGGACGCTGCAATTACTATATGCCACCCCAAAAATTTTTTGGGGCATAAAAATGTATTGCCTAAAATATGTTTTTATCAAACAAATTATAACTGATTTTTATCTACATCTCAGTGTTGAATTCCAGTACTTACCTCCTACTATAAGTTGCTGTTCTCCAGATTTGTCAGCAGGTGGGGGAGGCAATGTGAGGTTGACGTAAGTGGGACCATATGGTCGTACTTCTATCGGATCTGGGGGCTGTGTCACTTCCTCAAATCCACACATGTCTTCTCGGACTTTGCCTGAAAATTCACACTTGCGCTTCAGATTTCAGCTTTGATTTTTATAACAGGTCTTAGTGTTTATTTCCCCCCAAATATTCTCCTTTTATTTTTAAATATATGTAATAAATTGTACAATTTGAAGTCACTTTTTATTCTTTATACATTATACAATCGAGCAAACAACTTACAGCAGTGCGAGGTGTATTTTAAATGAATTTTGTAAGATGGATGTGTTTTATTTTAATGTAGAAGAAGTATTCAGAAAACACAAACTTGTAAAACAAATACTACCTTATTTTAGCTTAATTATACAGAACGCTTTAAACCTTATATGAACCACTCCAGAGTCCTGGGTTTCTTGGGTAGAACCAGTTCACCATGTTCTTGTTTTTTTAGAGTCATCAGGATGAGCTGGAGAATGAACCAATAACGTCTGGAGTGAGATGCCAACATTCTGTCAAATACAATACCGCCAACAACTTTAACCAAATTTATACATACCATCATCTGGAACTGGCCTGATATAGTCAGGTCTGGGATCCTGGAAAGCTTGCTTCAGCAGGAATATGTTGTCAATGTGCATTATACAGCCAACTTTAACCAAATTTATACATACCATCATCTGGAATTGGCCTGATATAATCAGGTCTGGGATCCTGGAAAGCTCGCTTCAATGGGAATATGTTGTCAATCTGCATTCTGTAGATACAGCCCTCAAATCCTTTCCCGGTGTTCTCGGTGTCTAAAATGCAAGATCAATAAATAAACATGTATGATTTCCCAATGCGATAGTAGTTACTGAGATATGTTTTATAAAACTCTTAGCAATCTGCGACACCAACCGGTGTTATGAATTTTTATACAGTAATACTTGGTGATTAATATCACTCTTTAGGCATACATTTCCGACGTGTAATGATTGATTTGATGCATGAACAGGAGCAAAATGGATTTCAACATTACATTACAGAAAAACTTAATTTTATATTGAAAATGTAGTAACAAAAAAACTTTTTTTAAATGTAGACTGATTGATTGATTGAATATTTAGTGTCATTTTTATGCAATTGAGGGCTAACAGACGATCAGTTAACCTAACAACTGTTTCTTGAGATCCTGAAAGGTTAACCAGTATTCGCACACACCCAATCTCTGTAAGTAACCGATAACTTTCCCACTTGAATCAGTGGTGAGAGACGAATGATAATGACACACAATGTCGTATATCAATCATCACCGAGACTGTTGTCCGGTGTGGTTTCAAACTCACGACCCCTGGATTGATAGTCAGACGGGTAACCGACTGAGCTAATGGAGCCTGGCTTTTTTAAATGTAAACTGAAACATTTAATATTACATCATGCAATGTTTCACAGTTTTATATAGACAAGGCATACCATTATTTCCGATGAACAGATATCGTGGTTTATCCAGAATACTGTCACTCAATGTTTCTCCTAATATTCCCTTCTCTGCTTCATAATTATCGACCTGTAAATGTTCACAGTAAATTACACAACAAATCGATGATGGACTCAGACATTACCCAATAAGCCCTGTTGAAATATTACCAACATTTTATTGTATGCAACTTCTGTTTAAATTTGGTGACAATCCAGAGATAATGGTATTTGTGAAACATATTTCACAAGGTGAAGGTAATTTATCAAATTGTAAGGACCGCTACCGAATACATTTATTATCTGATTTGGCCGGTTATAGAACTGAGATATTACAGTTATACAACAACCGTATGCATGTATGCAAGAGGCTGAATTATCAATTGGCATGTAAGAGCGCAAACCAGAACAAACAGAGCAGTTTTAGACAATATAATTGAGTCATAAATCGTGACAGAAATTATTCAATTTGGCCAGTTAAAGTACTTGTCGAAGATCTGCTGTTATGGAATAAGATTCCAGATGGTAAGTTTAATCAACAAAAACCCAATTTTTCTTATTAATATAACATAACAAGGAGTAATGTTATTCTTACCTGAAGGTAGACATCTCTGCCATTGTTTTCTCGTCTAAGGATGACCTCGTGGGCCTGTCCATTGGTTAGATCTATACCATTGATACCTGTGTTCATCTCCCATCTCTCAAAACCAACATCTAGGAAGAACTTGACACCCCCTTAAGTATAAATATCATCAATAAATATCATCCACATCCATAAATATCATCAATAAATATCATCCACATCCTTAAATATCATCAATAAATATCATCCACATCCATAAATATCATCAATAAACATAAACATCATCCATAAATATCATCCACATCCATAAATATCATCAATAAATATCATCCACATCCATAAATATCATCAATAAACATAAATATCATCAATAAATATCATCCACATCCATAAATATCATCAATAAATATCATCCACATCCATAAATATCATCCATAAATATCATCCACATCCATAAATATCATCCATAAATATCATCCATTTCAATAAATATCATCAATAAATATCATCCACATCCATAAATATCATCCATAAATATCATCAATAAATATCATCCACATCCATAAATATCATCCACTCAGTTTATACTAAATTATTTGGCTTTATTGCAAAGAACTCAAAGCTTATACAACTGCTTCCTAGGTAAAACCAGTACTAAATGTTATGTTTTTTTAAGAGGCATCAGATTGAGCTTGGGATCCAACCTGTAACCTCTTGTGCAAGCAGCGGCAAGCCATCACTCTGTGTACTAGGCTACCGCCCAGATTTTATTTAGAAATATCATCCACTTGAGGACTTTAAAATAATTACGGTACTTCAATGAACGAATCAAGGTTTAATGGTTTACTGAAACAAATAATGTAGGAGACGAACAGGAACAGAGATTCTGAAGCTCGTCCCATGTACAAATTTAACAAATTAACATACAAATTGACATTAAAAAACAACAACAAATAAATATGCCTTGTAATGAACCAAGAATCTTAATATCGGCAACTATTCATTACTGAATTTGCTACCTTTTACAACATGAAGTATAGTGCCATCACTCATGTAGCACCATGGTACTACACAGGTGTGGATATTTTAACCACAATAATTACCACAACAAGAATGATAAAATGGACAGGGCATAAATTTGGAACACAGCAGATTTCAAGAATGATGGTACCACACACAGAATGACAAACTGAAATATTATTGAAAACTAAAAATGTGTGGACACAGATTACCCATTATAAACAAGAGTTGTCGGAGGGACAGCGTGCTCGACTATTCTAATATTTGTCACAGAAGAACAAATTTGATTGAGACTGATGAAAATCAAAGCAAATAAGAGTTATCAAACTTACAAAATTGACAAAATTAAAAGGTCTTATAACTGCAATATCTTGTATGAAGTTTCAATCAAATACATGCAGTGACTACTGGGTTATAAAATTTGTAAGTAAAACAAAGACCCTTATTTGCAAATAAAGCTGGCAAGAGTTATCTGATTTGAATAATTTAGTTGGTTTCATGACTACAAAGCCATATGTAAAGTTTCAATCAAATACAGTAAGTGGTTGGTGTAATATGGACTTGACGGTACTTGCATGCAAAACTTTAACCAAAATTCAAAGTCAAAGTCAAAGAAGGACAATAATTTACATTATATTCATGCAAGAGTTATCTAACTAAGTGATTGTAGTAGTAGAGTTGATGACCGGGAAGGCTTGTGTAAAGTTTCAATCAAATACATTGAGTGGTTGGCGAGATATGGACTTTATGGTACTTGCACACAAAACTTTAACCAGAATTTCTAAGTCAAACAAGGGCAATAATTTGCATTATATTCATGCAAAAGTTATCTTACTTAGTTATTGTAGAAGGGTTGATGACTAGGAAGACTTGTGTAAAGTTTCAATCAAATACATTATGTGGTTGGTGAGATATGGACTTGATGGTACTTGTAGGCAAAACTTTAACCAGATTTTCTAAGACAAACAAATGCAAGAGTTCATGCAAGAGTTATCTAACTTAGTAATTGTAGTAGAGTTGATGACTGGGAAGGCTTGTGTAAAGTTTCAATCAAATACATTGAGTGGTTGGTAAAATATGGGCTTTATGGTACTTGCATGCAAAACTTTAACCAGAATTTCTAAGTCAAACAAGGGCAAGAGTTCATGCAAGAGTTATCTAACTTAGTTATTGAAGTAGGGTTGATGACTTAGAAGATTTGTGTAAAGTTTCAATCAAATACATTGAGTGTTTGGTGAGATATGGACTTGATGGTACTTACAGGCAAAACTTTAACCAGATTTTCTAAGTCAAACAAGGGCAAGAGTTCATGCAAGAGTTATCTAACTTAGTTATTGTAGTAGGGTTGATGACTAGGAAGGCTTGTGTAAAGTTTCAAGTCAATATATGCAATGGTTACTGAGATAGTGACTTGCATGCAAAACTTTAACCAAGGTGTGAAGTTGAAGCCGACGCTTGGTTGAGTACAATAGCTCTCTTTATTCTCCGAATAGTCAAGCTAAAAAGTAAATTTTACCAAAAGTTACAGGGTCATAACTCCTGGAAATGGTACTGACTTTGACAAATATCAAACAAGACATTTATTTCATGATGAAACAGCTACATGCCAAAAACAACTAAAAACATGGACTCTTCCAATAGAAATTCACCCAGATCAAATACCATTACTTTACAAAAATTAAATTAAAAAGGGGCCCAACTCCTATAAAAAATTACTAATATCTAATTGAACCTGTACAGCTGCACACCAAACTTTACTTGTATACATGGACCCTTTCAAAAGAAATTGATAGGAAACCAATTATTTACCAAACTTTAAGTAAAAAAGGGGTCATAACTCCTGTAAAATATGACAGATACTAACAAATCAAAACATGTGTGTATTTTATAATTATGCTTTACCATTGTCGTTCATCTCAAGGGAGATGTATTCACAATTGTTGTTCTGACAGGTAAATTTATTTATAATTGGTGTATCAGTATTTAATCACTAATAGTGTTCATTTAGGGAGACTGATGTACCTACCATTGTTGTTCATTTCAAGAGAGATGTACTCGAGGTTCTTCTCATCCTGAAGCTGTATCAGAATGCCCTGTTTTTTCTTTGTGATGAAACCCACGCGGATGTACATAAAATCAGTGGCAGATAACCCTTGCTTCTCATCAAACTCATAGCGAATCATGAAGTTTGTCTGCATGTTCACACCAACCTCTGAAATATACAATCATGTTCACAGACATATCAAACATGTACAGAAATGCTCTGGCAAGAACCCTTCCACCTTCAAGTGATGCTGCATGTGGTCAAACAATGAGATTATAGATCAACTAGACCTTACACTGATCCTTCCTAACAATGAGGTTATAGATCAACTAGACCTTACACTGATCCTTCCTAACAATGAGATTATAGATCAACTAGACCTTACACTGGTCCTTCCTAACAATGAGATTATAGATCAACTAGACCTTACACTGGTCCTTCCTAACAATGAGATTATAGATCAACTAGACCTTACACTGGTCCTTCCTAACAATGAGATTATAGATCAACTAGACCTTACACTGATCCTTCCTAACAATGAGATTATAGATCAACTAGACCTTACACTGATCCTTCCTAACAATGAGATTATAGATCAACTAGACCTTACACTGATCCTTCCTAACAATGAGGTTATAGATCAACTAGACCTTACACTGGTCCTTCCTAACAAGTTTCGACCAAATTGAAAAACAGATGTCGGACGACTATGGACAAGATTTTTAATTCCAAAAATGCAAATGGCATAATTCAGTCAAAATTCATCAAACAGTGACACATACACGATATGCACAACGAAGTCTTGCACAGATAACATCCAGCAAGCTTATGCTTAATATGAAAGCGACAGTACAGTTGACATATGACAGAAGTCAATTATTAGGCAATGAAAATTAGTATTGATCTGGTGACAAAATTTATGTCAATATTCGGATATCTCTGTGTTTTTTTGCAGTCCCTCCAATATCATGATAACCAGTTTCAACGATACAATTTTTGGACAATAGTTGGACCGACTTTCTTTTAAGATCTGAATTTAAAACCAGTATATGTGAAAACAAATTGGTCTGGAACAGAACAACTGGTGATTTTTATACACTGAAAAGCTTTGAAAATGCACAGGTCATATTTTTTATAATTTGTTCAATTCAAGCCAATATATTTCATTCAAAATAGCAAGTTATAAAGTTGAATATCACCTGAATAATCTATGTAAATATCATTAATGAGCATTTAGAATTAACAAAAATACAGCACTATCAGTAACGATTGGTCAAACTACTCAAGTCACACTTCTTATACCGTGTGTATGACCCATTTCCACATGCACAGGCGATGTATCTGCGCCTCATTAAGAACATGATTGCTGGCATACAGTGTTGTGGGATGTTATCCCACACCTGTGCAAGAACCCGATGCAACTCTGGAACTGTACCTGGAGGTGGTTGTGCACATAAACCCTGCCACCAAGCTCATCCCAAATGTGCTCAATAGGAGACATGTCTGGAGACAGCTGTCCAATCCAGGACAGTTACACTGTTTGCACCATGAACTTTGCTGTTATACGGACCCTTTGTGCAGGGGCATTATTGTGCTGAAAAACGTAACGTCCACGGGGGAAATGATGTCACAAAAATGGGAGGACCACTGGCTGCTGAACATTGTTAATGTATGATTGAGCATTCACATTTCCATTCAACACAACAAGCGAATTATGTGATGCCAGCCCATACGCGGATGCTACCACCACCCACCTATTCAGCTTGAGAACACACTGGTCCAGATGACAGTTAGTTGCACATGTTGTTCTAGACGAATAATCGTTGATGGTGGCAATTGCAGCGTCTTGCCATGGCGCTATAGCTCATCTCTGCGTGTACTATACCAATAGCCTCCGACCTAACATGTTCTGGTAAGCATGACATACAACCGATGCATCACAATAAACCTAGTTGTGTTTTCGAAATGCAAATTGGTAGTGCACATTTTATCGATATTCGGGTCTCGCTATATGATTAACCTTAAGCGCCACGTGCAAAAAAAGAGCTAAACCTTGACAAATACGCCATTCGCACTATATATCAAGTGCAACTCTATCGTAGAAGATAACTTATAAACACGGCACGTAATAAAAGCATGACTTTTTATTTAAGTACAGTTTGTTTTTGAAATTTAGGGATCGGACTACCTGCGTGTTTTCAAAGCTGTTCAGTGTATAATTATCTTCAATGCCTGCTTCTAAGTTTTACCATGTTCAAAACATTTACAAGTTTAGATGAGAGCTTTATAATTTTATGAAACTGTCTATTGCCCTTACCTCTGAAACACATCCAACCACGGAACGGTGTATAGGCACAGTCGCACGTGTACCCAGAGTATCCTTCCCTGCATGTGCCTTGGTTGAAACATGGGTTGCTTGCACACTTTCCAATACAGCCTGATAATTTTAATGTCAGAGAAATTAATAATAAAATACGAGAAACAAACAATTCTATTGAGATTGCAAGGTCAATGTGCATCACATTGTTTTTAAAATAATTATAGCATGAAATGAGATATGTCTGTGCTGAAATGTCTTTATCATACCAGATGGAACTTATGGTAACCATATATGAACACTGTTTGTTGTTGAATTTTTAAACAAAATTGACAATTTATCAATACATGTACGTATAAATGACAGACAACGGTATATCACAGTAGTATGAAAACTATTACTGAGCATTTGAGAAAGCAAGGATAAGAAGGATAGGAAACTTGCATCTCCTAACTAAATGTTGATAAAATTGCACCAATAGGATTTATTATTTGGCAAACTGATATTTCAGAATACACAGGCAACTTGTTTTACAGCTACCCTATACACATTTTGTAATCAAACATTTTTTTATCAATTTTGAACACAATTTCCTGGGAATGGTCCCATTTTGTAGATAATATCAATGTGCAACGAAACAATTTTGATTTGTACTCCTGAGAATAACATGAATGGAAGTCAGATTATTTTTGTACCAGATCTTTACAAATATATTACAAGTTTAAACAGTCCTCACCTATATCATCAATGTTTTTCGATCTGAGTAGTAAAACTGCACAATTGTATCAAATAATATTTCCTGTTCAATAACTTATTGTCTTTTGTCTCTAAAGTGTAAAATTCTTTAATTTTGTTGACCAAATACTAAATCGCGTCCTGCGATACAGTCACTCATTGATCAGTATATATAACATCAACAAATAAAATGGAAAATGTCGACCTGTGTATTAACAAATTATATAAGGACAAAATCAATTATTATTCCCAAATGGGACCTTCCTCTATGCGATTCAATAAACTTTCCATCATTTGAACAGAAAAATAAGGGGGATGATTTCTACTTATTCAATCTCATAAGAGAAAATAATCCTAGTACCTTCAGACACTCCGTATGTGGCAGTCCCCCGTACAATTTGTCCCCTCATATCCATGAGCTCCCCGTTCACTCTCAGCCCTCTCATGCATCCCACAAACCCATCTCTGTGATCAACAGCTGCCCCCACAGTCAGTGGTTTAGTCAAGTCAAGGAGACGTGTAATCTCATCTTGAGGTTCATTTCTAACCATCTCCGGGAAGTTGTCCACACGTAGCCACGCCTGTTTGCGATTCCTCTCCACGTGGACAGTGTGCCACAGGTCGTTGTTCAGCCCATTTATTGACTTGTACTCAATGACTTGGACACCGTTACCCACATTGTAGCGGAACTGTATCGTATCTCCGTCTAAAATGTATCGTAATTATCATTATAAGAGATCTGGTTTTTTTTGGTTCTTAAATTACTCACTAATGTAATTATAGGAATATCTGGTAGTTTAAAAAGAAAATAAAGTTATTATTTGTTTCACCTCAATTGTGATTTGCAAGTTATTATTTGTTTTACCTAAATTGTGATTTGCAAGTTATTATTTGTTTTACCTAAATTGTGATTTGCAAGTTATTATTTGTTTTACCTCGATTGTGAAACAAGTAATTAAAGCTTAGACAAGTCATGCTCGAGGTCATCCTGGGTAGATCCAGTACTAAGCAATGTTTTTTACTGATACTTGCTAACAAGTTTGATCATAAACAGTCGAGAAGTTTAGGACAAGAAGTTCAAACAAGAAGAATTACAATTTAAAATAATGAAAGCAAATCCAGCTGAGGTTGCACTGTTAGACACATAACAATTTGTGAGCACACATTGTCTGCCTTAAAAGTGTTTTTAGTCCCTAACCTCTCCTGGTAATGGAACAAAATTATATAAATACATGGCAAAACAAGTAGCTTCAGCGCAAATACCTTGTAATCAATAATGACTTACTTATCATTTTAATTTGTATAAAATCATTCTCAGTATCGCCAGTGTCATGTATCATCACACCGTCGGTTGCCGTCGTCTTGAACTGGAACCAGATGTCACCAGCCTTATTTCCTTCAAAGGTTGCAAATTCAAGAATAGCATCTGCCTTTCTAAATGTAATGACATTGTCCAGAAGATCTGTAAAGAATTTTACAATTATTAATCAATTTTGCGTTACAGACTCATCAAACATTGACAGAAAAGGTCCATAGAGCCTATTAGTGATACACTGAATTTCATTTGTGACTTCTTTTCAAAATTAGAATGGACTTAACTTAAGAAGAAATTTAAACATGATAAGTATGATAACTGAATAAAAATTCGCAATTTTAAACTTTTGAGCCCTTTATAGTCTCTTATGGGTATTTAAGTCCCTAAACAGAATTAAACCTCAAATGCTATGACTGGATAATGTTTTAGATATCAAACAATTGAAATTATAGCACAGATGGGTGAGAATATGTGAATTTTTTGTTTTCCCATAGAAATTTGAAATCCACATACAGGACTCCAATGGTTTTGATATCAATATGATTAAAACAATTTCTAAAATAATTAAGAACAAGAGCTGTTGAAGAACAGCATTAACTCGACTAGTCTACCCCTGTCACAGAACAGTATATTATATGTACAATTGGAATAAAACGATATATCTGTATTAATGAAACTACATGTATCTTTAATATTAGCAAAGTAGTAGATACATATATGTGCAAGAAGGACTATTAGTGCAGAATATGTTTTTCTGGCTACGGCGAGCTAGCCAGAACTTAAGCTGAAATGGAGCAGCTTATTTAATTCAACACATCCTTTTTTTAAAATGTGGGTATGGATGGGAGGAGGAGGTACATGTGCCAAAGTTTAATATTAATAAACAGGACTGTGCATTTCTAAAACAATAGAAGTTGGAGTGGGTCAGTAAACAAACATGATCAAATAAACAAAATTAAAAAAAAAATTGGTTGGGAGTGTGAGGGTCTTTGGGTTGGTAATAAAGTGGGGCAGAGTAGTATTAAATTTAAAACAACACAAAACTAAAAACAAAGAATTAAGATAATGTCACTCACTCTACATTGGATATTTTCAAAACACATTGTTTCTTACAAGGCTCTGTCATTAACATAATCTCTGGAGACTGTGTTACAATTAGGCGGCAACCTATATGACTCTCGACTTGACTTGAACCAAACAAAGAACACATGTAAATGATCTTGGGACCACTTCCTCGGCAACACAGAGGACCAGATCAGTAAACGTATCATTCCAACTGGTTGACACTTTACAATGTCACTTGTTTAAGTAGATACATGCTTTTTTGGGAACTACTTACTGTCTCCAGAACAAATCAGTTCTCCCAGCTGATGTTCCCCAGTAGAATCATCTGTCAGAGTGCCTGTATCACCAAAGTGAAGCTCCAGCACGGGCAGGTAATCTTTGTGTTGCAGCTGACCTCTGTCAAAAGTATCGCCTCCCGAGTCACAATTACACCGTTCCTGTTGCTGGTCACATCCCTGCTCTGTGAGACCACATTCGCACTTGTATGTTCCCGGGGCAGCCCCTCCCCAGTAGTACATATTCTGTAAAGTAAAGATTTGTTTAATGAATGAATGAATGAATGAATGAATGAATGAATGAATGAATGAATGAATGAGGTTTTACTGCATACTGACACACTAAGGTATTTGACACCAACAGGTTCATTCTACTGTACAAAAACAACAAAATAATAAAATGAACACGATAATCATTCGGAGGATTCCTACCCCTCTGCAGAGATCGACAGTGATTCTATTCTTACCCAGAACCTTACAGGTTTTGTTTGTTGAAACACATAAAAGAATAATGTACAGTAGACCTTCTATGGCTCAAACCCAACAGTACTTACAAAAGTAGTTCGAGCCAAGTATTGCTTAACATTACACCACATATTATGTATATACATCGTACATTCGTCATCGGCTTATTGAATCCTGTGTGACATCAGATCCAATAAATGATAGTAATGATGGATGATGGATGTTTCCTGTTTATTTTGGAAAACATAATTTTCAAACACCATGGTTGAATATTTTAAAATAAAAAGTTAGAATGAATGTATTTAAGATGGGAATATATCTTTGTCATTAAGTATATGACTGGCTATACAGACACACCAGTAATTCAGGTTTACAGTCATGTACTTCACATCATAAACTACATGTATCTACATCTTTACTTTTCAAAGCTTTTGTTTTTAAATATCAAATTAAAATTTGATTACAAAAAGGAAAGGTTTTTGTCTACTTTAACTTCTTTAATTCTAACTTTTTAAGTGCTTTTACCTTTTATGTCTATTTCTGTCATTTTTGGTCGACATATTTAAAGAATTGCATAAACATGTATTAATTGATGATAAGTGATTCTATAAATCTGGGTGTGATAAACACAAATATACCTGATAGGTTCGGCCAACCCAGTAACCAAATGTTTTCTTCTCTCCAGAGATAGCTGTGAATGAAATAACATTTAAAGATTTCATTTCATGCTTAGTTTTACAAATAGTTCTAAGCTAAAATTGTATCTATCAACATCAGACGTCCATATGGTATTGAAATTCTGTTCAACGGCGTTAATTTTGTTTGTTTGTTTGAGTATTAAGTGTCATTTTTATGCCATTGAGGGCTAACAGATGATTAATTCACTGAACCACTTTTTTTTAATTCCTAGAAGGTTAACCAATACTCAAGCACACCCATATCTGCAATTAACTGATAACTTTTCAACTTGAAAATGAATGACAATTATACGCAATGTAGCCAGATGGAGTTCAAACTCACTAGCCCTGAATTGATAGTCAGACAAGTTACCAACTTAGCTAACTGGGCCCAGCAATGGTTTCTGAGAATATATTTTAAAATCTGCCAATCAGGAAACATTATCCCAGCTGACAGCCATATTGAATACTGGAATTGGACCAAAAACACAAACTAGGTAAAAGATCATCAAAGAAACACTTCTGCACATTCTTGCAAAGTTTCGTTGAAAGCAGAAAATGTTTTTTTCATTATATTTTTTCCAAATTGTTAGATTTAAAAACATCACTTTTCATGTTGGTGTTTATTTTTCAAAAATGTAGATTACAGTTAGAAGACTATTTTTTTCCAGAAAAAGTATCTGCCAAAGTATTGACAATGTTTTCAGCAGTTTGGAGCAGAACGACTATCCATTTTATGGTTTACACAGCTAGGATATAACCGTTACCTTTTATCCTTAAGGCCATGTCCCATACTTCATTATAAGAAATACAAAAATAAAGTCTCGAGTTTAAGTCCCTCCAGCACTTCCTCTTACTTTAAAACACACCTGACTTTCACAAGAAAACCTTTAAAATTGTCCAAATTATTTTGTGGTCGTAAATTGAGTTGAGCCTTTCTATATCTTGACTGCAACCTTAGTCATCATCATACCTTGGTTTATGGGAGTATTTTGGATTTGCAGAAGGTTTTTGAATAAATTTTTGTGCAATATTATACAATTGTAATGAGAAAAGGAACGTCAGGGTCTGCAGAATCTTTAAACAGCGAGATTATCCAAATTCTTCAAATCTAGATTAAATTTTGTATTTGGAGGTAAGTATAAATGTATCCAATGTAACGCCAACTGCAATAGCTTGAAGATTAATATTCAAAAGAAACGGCACTTATTTTTTTACCCACAGAGCATAAAATTTAATTGTGATATATACCACCATGCATAAAATTTAAATTTGATAAAATACCACCATGCACAAAATAAAAAAAAAAGAGGCTAAAATCTCCTTTCTTATGTTTTCTTATTGTAACACTTGCAAAATTATTAGTCTTGACGGTTGCCTACTTTCTTTGAAGTACGCCGACGTTACACTTTTGATCTAATGCCGATATGCAAGTGATTACGTCACAATTTACCACAGGTCGAGAATTAAATAAAGGGGCACTACAGATAACAAACGGGGAAAAAAAAAAAAATAATAGTAATAATAATAATAAAAGCTTAGTGTTTGTTTGTAACTAGTTGTCTTCTAAACTGTTTATTTTCAGTATACTAATTTCTTTAAAAAAAGAATTACTATTAAATTGATACAATCCGTAAAGAGAGTTATGTTTATAACTACACATGCCTAAATTTATGTACAGAATGAACACACTGTCCCTTTCATTAACATCTTGTGCCAATGTCCGATGACGTCACTCTGACAGTGAAACAAACATTATTATGATGCCTGTTATTTACTCCCTACTACAGATAAAGGTTTAATCTAATTTTACCTCATTTTGCACACCCATTGACAAACAATCCGGTTATGGATGCCCAAAGATAATTTCACAGTCCAATTTATGTTTTTATACGACCGTTAAGAAATATCTGCCTTTCCCTATGATTTTTTTCAGACGCTGGGGTAAGAATGAAGCGTAGGGCAAGGATGATAAATCTGAGAATGTGGATGTTGTTTTCACTGCTGACGCAATGTCCCAATTTAGATTTTTTGTCACAACAGACTTTGCATTACTTGGTGTTTCTTTTTGAGCAATATATAAGCATTTTACACCATCTGACAAACAGCATGGATACACATACAATTATAGCAATGCCACCGTATAGTTGAATCGGCGTTTTTGAAGAATTTAATAGTATACATGTTTGTATATTCATATCCGCCAAAAACTTGACGCTGCGGGATATTGAATTTTGAAATCTAGGCGCTGCGGTGCATGGGGAAGGACAAATTTATGTTTTTGTATACAACAGTAGGAAAAATCTTGGCAGAAAATGTATAACATCTTGTGAAGAAAAACGGTCTTGAAGAAAAAATTCGCTTCAGAGACGGAAGTACCAGCAAGGCATAATTTTTTTTTTATAAAAACACCAACCAGGCATAAAATTATAATTATACTGCCGTCTGAGCTCCCCCCCCTTACATAAACTGATCATAGTGTTGACAAGAAAAGTCAACAACAGACAGATGGATGACTGACAAATTACCATGACAACAGTTTTTCTGGACTGTGGCTGTTAAAGTTAAAAAAGTATTTTTCAAAAACAATGATGAAAAATAAAAAAGTCTATTACAGAACTTCAGTAAATTTCGGGTTAATAAAAAAAATGACTTAATATTTACATTGGTCTGCGACATCTGCATCTTTCATTAGTCTTGAGTTATGACACTTATACGATATCTCCTGTTTACAACTGATGGCACGCTCAATCACCTCCGTCAAACCTTGAAGATCTGTTTCATATGTTACTTTTCTCACATAATAGTCTGGTGCCTGGTATCCATTTACAATTACAGAGTTCATGGTGTCATGACGGATCCACGTTTCTACTGGAAGGTCGGAGTCGGCTAAAAAAAGTATTAAAAACATTTTAAGCAACTCATAAGGAAAAATATTATTTTTTTTCTATTTTTCAACCATTTCAATGCATTGAGCTTTTAATATTTATATTTTGTCTAATCAAACCAATTTTTCTATTTTCTATAGTTTTCTGATTGCTAGTTTCCACTTATTATGAACAAAAGCAAAATAACTGACCTAGACTACAACAGCCAACTAAAACTCTTTGTCTTGTTAATTAATATTATTTAAACTTGATGTTGGTCATGTACGTCAGGATTGCCAAATGTATGTTACACACATCTACACAGGATATTGTGCAAAGTTCACAAGTCAATCATCTAAAAGCAGCGACTGACTGAGCAACCAAGCGAACAGCAAATGGACAGACAGACGGATGGATGGCCAGACTGGCGAGAGGGACATTATGAGGTTAGGTTTTTATCTCTTATAAAAACATCTTTTTTTTCTTAAAACAAATCAAAACCCATTTTCTTCCAAACCCTAATGTCACAAACCTTGAGATCCATCCCTAATGACATTAAAAAAGAAATGAAAATTGTTAAAAAAAAATTAAAAGAAAAACGCATAAAAAATGAAATTAACCCCACAATGGCATTCTGTACAGATTTGTTTGTGAGGTCAATGTCTTAAACCTCACAAACTCAACTCAACCCCACAACGGACGGACAGACAGAGACTTGGATAAAGACTCACATTTGCCATTACAGATAACGTTGAAAGGTTTGATTGGTCCTGAACCATCTGGATCAATAGTAACTGATTCCTGTCCATCCATGATGGTATACATGTTGTGCATCTCGCATGACAGCTGGAAAGAGGCTGAAAATAGAATACAAACATTATTGAATATTCCACTATTACAAGCAGGCAGTAATAACATGCTTTTTTATATAACTTACTTACATGTACGTAAAACCTCATTTATACATGATTCATTGAATTTGTATCTGATATAAAGTTTTGTCAGTCATGCATACCTTGAAGGATTATTTTAAGCATCAGAACTATTTTGATATAAAAACATAAAAAATTATCATAATATCATGATAGCACTGGTTTATTAATCTAAATATGAATAATTCTAGAAGTGTGTTCTCAAAACAAATATTTTCAAGTAATGAACTAGTTATTAAAGTTATTACAAATAGAATTATTTAAGTAATTGGCTAAACCGTTCTTGTTTTAACCAAGCTGGGTAACAACTTCAGAACTATAAAAATCAGTACATGTAGTCCCTATAGTTACACTAAAAAGTGAAGTAATTTATCTTTATACACTGCAGTCCAATCATAATAAGGTCCCCGGGAGCCGCAGAACCAGACTGCGATAGAGACGTAACCCACTTATGGTTGAATACAAGCATGTTCTTCCAACAGTAATGTCACTCTGGCCCACAGAAAACTCTTATTTGCATATTGTCTTTGTTATAAAATGATTTCTTCAAATAAAATGAACAATCAGAAATACTTACAAATATGACAAACTTGTCCCTTGTAACCCGTTTTTTCACAATCACAGTAAAAATTGTCCCAATCCTGTGTACAGATGCCTTCATGTTCACACGGGTTTGGTGTACATCGATCCTTAATCTTGCATGAACCAATCGTGACCAGATTCACATTTGTTTTACTAATGGTTTTCAGGTCGACTGGTGTTGCAGCAACCTCTATCTCCCGAATGCAGCCCCGGAAACCAGAGTCTAGCTGAGAGCCACCTGTTTACATAAAAAAAAGTGTTTAATGGTGATGGTTATGCTCACTTTATTTGAATAATCTTCTGTTAACTGTTTGCGTTCTGTTAACCCTTTCAACACTTAACAAGTCTAGCTTCAATAGTTCATCCTTTACTTAAAGTTTGAATTGATTAATTATAAAAGGAACTTATGCAAGAAAAATAAACACATATATATTATAAACAATATTACTTCAAAACAAGTATCCATACAATAAATGTTACACCCAACACATATTTTGATGTAATGTGTATATACAACAAATGTTACAACCAATAGGTGTTTTGATGTAATGTGTATACACAACAAATGTAACACCCAACACATATTTTGATGTAATGTGTATATACAACAAATGTTACAACCAATAGGTGTTTTGATGTAATGTGTATATACAACAAATGTAACACCCAACACATGTTTTGATGTAATGTGTATATACAACAAATGTTACACCCAACACGTGTTTGGATGTAAAGTATACATCAAACAAATGCAACTTACACCCAGCACGTGTTTGGATGCATATTTTAAATGCTCTGTAAATATCTGTCACTGTTTGAAGCTATATATATGCGGTGCTAGTTTCGTTAGTTTAAAAGAACTGATGAGGATACTAAATAATTTAACAAGAGTTGTCAGAAGATTACAAAGCTTGCCCCTGGGTGTCTAAGTCCAAAAAGGGTCAATACTGTGCCAAAATGCAATCCAGAGTTATGGTTCTTGTCTGTGTGTGTTCCACTGATGATGGTGAACACACATGTGAAGTTTCATTCACATCCAATGAGTGGTAGCATAGATATCTTAAACTTAAACGCAAAAGTTTAACCTGGGTGTCCACAGACGACAACACCGCAGGGGTCATGGCAATAGCTCTCCTTAGACTCGTCTCGGCGAGCTAACAAAGGACTATTGAAGATCCCAAATCAACTCTATGTCTGAAACCAGGCAGATCAAATCTGGATACCATGTATGAAACCAATCATCTAAAGCAAGTTTTAAAGTACTTAATCTGGAGGATCAAATTCACAGCCGCAAGCATGTAAGAGACAGAAATTGAAGTAAAGATTTCTGTATTGCCCTTATAACAGAACAGAACAGAACAAACGTATATTTTGGCTTCAGCATTACAAAAGCTTTTCACCATAATATCATATTCAAATACATAATCAAATACATAAGGCACATGCAAAAATACATATCAATATTAAATACATTTTAGAAAATATGGTAGTAATAGTAATTAAAGTGAGAGTGAATAACATGGCTAGTTGACGTGTTATTTGCACATGATTATTCTTATATACATGTAATCACAAATCATATCTAATTAGCTATTTGCATTAAGCCTCTGTTCTCGCATTTTAAATGCTTTGATACAATTTGATTTAAGTTTGTTTAACCCTTTACTTCATAGATACATGTTTTCCCGCACCAATCACAGGAGGCCTTTGAAAACAGTGCAGGAAGAGTTCAGATTGTAATGAGCAATCTGAACACTTCCTGCACTGTTTTCCACTCTGTTAATAATTCACCCAATAATTCAAAAGCCTTCTATATTAGGTGTCCAAAGGCGTCTATATTAGAGGTGTCCAAAGGCGTCTATATTAGAGGTGTCTGAAGGCATCTTTATGAAGTAAAGGGTTAAGACAGACTTTTTGTTAGGCTGCACATACCAATGAAATAATCTGAGGCTGAGGTGAGAATCATTTCCCTTTTGGAGACTTTTGTGTTTCTGTCCACTGTGACCTCCACCTTCGTACTGTCAATGTAGAGAGTGAACTCATGCCACAGACCATCAGCAAACGACTGGGTTGGACTCTCTAGGTCAACTGAAATTTACATTATAGTAAAAATTATTTTTCATTTAGAGAAAATCAATAATAATGACACCTAAGTGATACATTAATGTTGAACTTGTTTACCTACATCTATACAAGCTTGGAAAACATTAACTTAATTTTGACTTGGTAATATTTTTTAAATAATGTCATTGAAACCAAATGTAATTTTTCTAGAGCCAGCCTAGAAACAGGATCACATGGAAGCTTTTCTACAATTTAAGTATATACAGTCGAAACTCGTTATCTTGATATTGGAGGAATTACCAAAAAACCTCCGAATATCAACATAGATTTCGTCTCAAAATCAATATTTATTTTCATCACCTAATAATTGTCGTACATCGATTGTATTTTCACTAGCACATTATGATCAGCTCAGTGATCATGATAAACGCTAATATCTGGGTCCTTCTTTGAATTTCTCGGCAGTGTGAGATATACATATAAGTTGAGGCTGATTGATTCAATTAAATGATATTCAAACAACATTTACTTGCAATCACCCAATTCGATGACACGATGTTTGCAACGTTCTGTCAGACATTAAAACTAACACCTTTGTCGTTGACCGATAATAAGTGTTGGGTCTTAAATAAACTGTGACAAATGGCACGCGTAGATTTTCACACTTCGTGGAAAAACAAACAATTTATGTCAACAATATATACAGTCAAACTTGCAGTAGCGACCACTTGTTATAAGCGACCCCCTGATGTAAGCGACCACATTAAATCCCCCCCAATGAATTTCATTCATAATTACACATGCAATAAGTGACCACTTGTTCTCTGCGACCAGTGACCGCTTAAAATCCATCAAATTTCAACAAATATCCTTTAACATACGACCACGAATACACGAGGTGTTAAATTTCAGCATCATGTTTTGTGTACTCGACAAATGTGTAAGTGTAAAATTGTCGATCTCCGAGGTAATGTGCTAAAAATAACCCGAGGCCAAATACTGCAGTGTCTCGAGGTAAAAGCCGATAATTGTTCGATAACAAGTTATAGAGTTAAAACACTTTAACCCCAATTACATATCAACGTTTGATCATTGTTTGGGTGGAATAAATTGACATGTTTGCTATTTGTTTTATAACTATTAAAGGTTCGCCAATTACTTTACTAATTGCTTACTATTGCCATTAAAATTGGAATTAAAGATTGGACTGTTGGAGGTTTGTTTGTTGTTTGTTTTTATTACGACAAAAAATATTAAATAGGTTTGATCGGACTTTTTGAACAGGTTAAATTGGAAAATTGAGATTGGACTGTGACATTTTTTTTATATTATTTTTTTTTGTGATTAAAAATTATAATTACGTTTGATTATTTGATTGGACTTTTTGATCAGATTAAATTGGAAAATTGAGATTAAACTGTGTGCCGTTTGTTTTTATATTATTTTTTTTTGTGATTAAAAATTATAATTACGTTTGATTATTTGATCGGCTTTTTGATTAGATTAAATTGGAAACTAAAGACAAAACAGTTTGTCATTGTTTTCATGGACGGTTTGAAAGTTTTTACGACAAAAATGAGTAAACATAAGACAATGGATATCAAGGTTTATTTGACTGGGTTTCAATATTGTGGTTTCATACTGCGATATTCTATCAACGTTGCCATATCTTCAGCAAAGAGAAAATGTCTAACATTAGAACAGCAGGTTAATGCCTTAAAAATGATGGCAACGTACATGCATTATATAAGACAAAAAAAAACAACAAAAAAACATTTTACCCCAATAAGAGACCACCTGCCTTAAGAGACCACTTTTCAGATTTCCCTTTAGTGGTCTCTTAAGACAGGTTTGACTGTATATCGAGACAAACATTCAATTAAAGGTGTAAAATTATCAACTGGGACTTAAACTTGGATCGCGATATCCGGAGTAGCGACACAGACATTATCCAGATAAAAGGTATCTATTTATATAAGCAAAGAAGGGGAAAAGTTGGGACTGGCAAAAAAATATCGACATTACCGGAATATCGACCTAAGCAATATCGAGATAAAGAGTTTCAACTGCACTTAAATAGGGATGCCTTAGATGAAAGAAGTCTACTTTTGAAATAGAGAAATGTCATATCCTCTTATATAATACTTGAAAATAGATAAAGAAATGAATTACTATTGATGAACTTAAATATAACAGCCCTTTTATGGTACAAAATGCCCAGAAGTATAAGCATATGTTCTTGTACCAAGTTAAACTTACATAACTGTAAGTATCAACACTTTAAAGCTGAATTTAAGGATAATATGTGAATTTTCAACCTGCAATATGATCTTGGATTCTAAGGAATCAAATTAGAATATTTACATATTTGCTTTAGAGTAAAGTACATGTATACTTGTGCAAGTTCATCCGCAAATTTGCTCCAAAACTTCAACTTTATGGACTGAAGGAAAATGCAATGTTTTCACCCCGAAATATGACCTTGACTTAGAAATTAGGAGCCCAATATGTTATATACTGCCTATAAGCATAAAGCATTTAGCCCCTCTGCACAGATCAAAGTGATACTTTTCTTACCCGGAACCACACAGGTTATAAAAGTGCAGTGCATTGAGCTTCTTGAATATTAATAAGTTGCTCACAATATTAATATATATATACATGTATATATAAACCTTTTACAGGGTACAGAAAGTTTATGACATTCTGAAGAAGTCCAGAGATCTATACTCTTGACGATTTCAGGTGAGCTTCAAATACCCCCAATCTCATAGTATATGCCACTTACTGTTTCTAACTATGTCCTCAACCACCTGGTTGGACTGCGAGATGACTCTGTACCAGACAAATCCATTCCTGTCTAGTCTCACCTGAAACAAAATGGCATACATGTATGAACATTATGGACACTACATGTATGTGTATATATGGCATCAACTTTTATTTGCAGGACAGGCATGCAGAGGATAGAGTTGGCTGCTCATGACGGAGGTCGCGGGTTCTATCCCAAGTATCTCTCTCTCTCTCAAAAGCATCATTACTCCATACCAGTTCTGCCAAGGTATTTTAAAGTGATTTATTGAGCTTATTGCACCATTTAACTAATTTTCAAGTTTAACTTCTATTGTGTAGAAGACCTCAAAGCATTTACATGAACACAAGTAGAACCAGAACTGGCTGCAAAATGTCTTACTTAAAACCTTTGATACCTGCTATGTCCAAACAGCAAATAGTAACACTATGCCTTATGACCACCCCTATATTAGATCAATCTTCCACCATTTTTGTCTGGTTCCAAAGCAGGTCTTATCACATAAGTGCATTATGAAAAATAGCCAAATGTAACTGATGCATTTTTTCAATAGCAAATAAATTTCCCTAATACCTGTACCTTCTCATCTGTTAGTGATAACGTTTACATTCAAATCCTGTAGCTTGGCCTGATTTATTATGTTGTGGACTTAGCTGGAGCATGTTCCTGATGTTACTGACTTCAACTTGAGCATATTTTTGATGTGAGAACAGCTAAGCCAGACTTCTGATTTATGTCTAGGTATGTTAACTAAAGATAAATGTAAATTTAACATTAAATACCCGAGTGTTCCAATTCACAACTTACCCGCACTTCTGATGGTTCATTCATTTGGTGATAGAGCAAAAGACCATCTTCATCATGTGTCCGAAACTGGAAGTTTGCACGGACAACTCCACTGGACTGCATACCAGGAATCAAGATATAGGACTCATGTGAACTGAACGTGCATGGGATCTCAGTTTGTATCTGGAATAGTCAATAATAAGCATAAAGCTGCACATTAAGTTATCTGGCAAATAATGGGATATCTTGCAAATAATGGGTATTTGGCAAATAATGGGGCATCTGGCAAATAATGAGGTATCTGAGAAATAATGGGGTATTTGAAAAATAATAGGGGTATCTGGCAAATAATGTGGTATCTGGCAAATAATAGGGGTATCTGAGAAGTGGTATCTGAGAAATAATGGGGTATCTGGCAAATAATGTGGTATCTGAGAAATAATGTGGTATCTGATAATGTGGTATCTGAGAAATAATGTGGTATCTGAGAAATAATGGGGTATCTGGCAAATAATAGGGGTATCTGGCAAATAATGGGGTATTTGGCAAATAATGGGGGTATCTGGCAAATAATGTGGTATCTGGCGAATAATAGGGGTATCTGGCAAATAATGGGGTATTTGGCAAATAATGGGGGTATTTGGCAAATAATGTGGTATCTGGCAAATAATGGGGTATCTGGCAAATAATGTGGTATTTGGCGAATAATAGGGGTATCTGAGAATGAGGTATCTGGCAAATAATAGGGGTATCTGGCAAATAATGGGGTATTTTGCAAATAATGGGGGTATCTGGCAAATAATGTGGTATCTGGCAAATAATGGGGTATCTGGCAAATAATAGGGGTATCTGGCATATACTGGAGTACCTGGTTAACATGTACCTGGTAAATAACAGGGTAGCTGGCAAATAACATTGTATCTGATAAATACTGGGGTATCTGGCAAATAACAGAGATATCTTCAAAATGCAGGTATTGCATACAAGCAGTTACTTCAGTCAAGAAAAAATGTTTACAGAAATGTCTGTCACTAGAGCTTGTATATACCTCAGACAGTTGATTTTCAAACAGTGCCTTAGAATACATGGCAACAAAGGTCAGTTGCATGTACATAGCACCATCATATGGGGGTTTTAAAAGTAATCAACAACAAAGATAGATTGATTCAATCAATATTAGTATCATTTTTATGCCATGGAGGGCTAACAGACACTAAGTTAATCTAACCACTGTTTCCTGTGATCCTGTAAGGTTAACCATTACTTGAGAGCATACCATCTACGCAGCAACTGAAAACTTTCCCACTTGAATCAGCGGTGAGAGACAAATGATAGTGAGGCACAATGTCGTATATCAATCATCATGGAGACTGTCACCGGGTGGGGAGTCGAAACTCAAAACCCCTGGATTGATAGTCAGACATGCTAACAACTGAGCTATTCAGCCCAAACCTTTACCAACATAGACATTCAGAAATGTTTTATTTGTTTCGACTTTTAAATTAAAACTAATATTTATAAAAAAATAGTCCTTGCTTTTGCTCTTGTTTAAGTCAACTCCTTTGAACTTTTTAGAGGGGTTATAATGGGAGTTAAACAATATTTTATTGCATTTCATATAGAGATCTGGTATATCTAGTTTTTTGGTAGAGGAAATACTTCAAAATGAATCTTTCTGCAAGTAACAGAAACACATTCTCACATTAAAAAATTGGACTCAACTAGGGCCAAATAAATTAAATGCTATGTTAACAGCTTCCCGTCAAACTCTTCAACAAATCTTCAGACTCAATACTTTTTTCTCATTTAAAATCGTGTCATTGTAATGGTGCATGTGGAGTTTACTATGTATCGGTACTCAATTTGTTATTTGATCCTATTCTCCCTGGCAACAGTCTCCGTAATGAATGATATATGACATTGTGTCTCATTATCATTCTTCTCTCACCACTGATTCATGTGGGAAAGTTATCAGTTACTTGCGGAGACGGGGTGTGCTTGAGTACTGGTTAATCCCAGGAAACAGTGGTTAGGTTAACTGATCATCTGTTAACCCTCAATGGCATAAATATGACGCTAAATATTCAATCAATCAATCTATTCTACAATTTTTGTTTGTTTTTTATGTTTATTATGTAGATGCTTAAACAAATGTTTATAAAAAACAACAACATTAAAAGCCTAACAACTGACACAGCAAATAGAATGTTTAGTCTGTTCGATACTTACCTGACAACTCATTATTACATTTCCGACAACGTTGAATCTCGGCTGTTGAGACCCCGCTGGCATGTTTGGATTAAAATTACCAGCTGGCTGAGCCTTTGCGTCACGTATCATGTTGATGCCATTGAAGCGGACAAAGTCGATACATCCATGGAAGTTGTAACGTGTCGTCAAGCCTTTCAGGTTAAACTTGTCGACTCCACCCACATAAATCTGTAACATAAAAGTTACACAGAACTTGTGATCCTAAATTACACTGTAACAACTTTCGCAAAGTCATTGTGTAAAACAATGACAACCAAACTTTATTAAGTTAAAATTTCAAAGGAAACGCATTTTTTTTCTTATTTGTTTTAGTTTTCTTCCAATAAAACAACCATTGGCAGTAATATATATATTATAAACACAGTAACGGGAGTTTTATAAGGGAGCTTTTTTATATTTTACAATCTCATACCAACATACCATTTTATCCAGATCTAGCCTGAAGAATAGACCTTTTGTTACAAAATCTGTCTCTAATCTGTCCACAATCAATTTGACGTTGGTACGGTTACGCTGGATGATTATATCGTGCCATTGTCCATCATCCACCATACTTCCTCCTACTACCTCCGTCTCACCAGACACAGTCTGTGTGGACCCTTAAGTTATACATACAAAAGTTAGGTACCAGCACATATACGTGGGTGGTTATCAATTTCAGACTCAATTTTCAATTGTCCAAACTGAGCAATTTGATGAAAAAGGTAGGTTAGTTATATGAAATGACAAGGAACCTTAATGAATGTGCTCTTATAATTGCACAAGATTGTGAGTTAGACGAGTGAAAGGTTACAGGCGTCTACTACTGCATCATTAGCCAGGCCTGATTAGCTCAGATGGTTACACATCTGACTATCATATCAATCCAGGGGTTGTGAGTTTGAATCCCCGCCCGGCAACAGTCTCTTTGATGATTGATATATGACATTGCGTCTCATTAACATTCATCTCTCACCGCTGCTTCAAGTGGGAAAGTTATCCTTATTTGTGGAGATGGGGTGTGCTCGAGTACTGGTTAACCTTTCAGGATCCCAGGAAACAAAGGATAGGTTAACTGACAGTCTGTTAGCCCTCGATGGCATAAAAATGATGCTAAATATTCAATCAATCAATTAATCCACATCATAACCTAAAAACAGTGTTCATGATACTTTCTGAATTAATGAAGAAAAAACCCACAGATCATTGAAAAATAGACAATTTTAATCTTAAATCATTTTGATGTCCTGCTTACCTAAATCGATCTTAAAATGCACATAGCCTCTCTTGAGTTCTAGAGAGATAAAATCTCCTTGGTTACCATCCGCATACAGCAAAACACCATCTTGTCTTGTAGTTCTAAATCTCATGATGATAAGATCTGCATCTGTTCTTGCAGAATTCAAGTTTTGAAGATTATAGGAGATATATCCATCACTGGCCACTGTTATAGCATCAGGGTCTGTAAATATAACAATAATGTCTTCTTTAAGTTTTGTGTGTGGGTTCCAGGTAAATGGTGTTAATGGCAAGAAAATATCTGTGGAACCGATGGATGCTCCCCAAGTGAGTGTTTGACTCTGTACCGGCTACTTGGTTGAAAAATACCAAACTGCATAGCACTAGCTGGAACAATATGTGGCTCTGCACTTGACAGAACTCATTCTCAAATCATTGAACCAGAACAAAATGACAATAAGCGCATAATTATCCTAGCTAGTTTTACAAAAATAAAACCAGAGGTTGTAGTGAAACAGCATCATGAAGACAATATGCACATCTCCATTTGGTAATGATGCATCTTAGCAAGTTTCATAGAATTCCAACCAGAGGTTGTAGAGAAATAGAGTGGAGAATAATTTGGTCACAGATAGAATCAAAGGGCCATAACTCCGTGAAAAATCATCAAACCTGAACACAAAGACAATATGCGCATCTGCACTTGGTAATGATGCATCCTAGCAAGTTTCATAAAATTCAAACCCGAGGCTGTAGAGAAATAGCGCAGACAAGAATTTGGTCACAAACTCAATTAAAGGGCCATAACTCCATGAAATATCGTCAAACTGGAACGCAAAGACAATATGCGCATTTCCACTTGGTAATGATGCATCCTAGCAAGTTTCATAAAATTCCAACATGAGGTTGTAAAATTAGCCCGGACAAGAATTTGGTCACAAACAGAATCAAAGGGCCACAACTCCGTAAAAAATCATTGAACCAGAACACAAAGACAATATGCGCATCTGCACTTGGTAATGATGCATCCTAACAAGTTTCATAAAATTTCAACCAGAGGTTGTAGAGAAATAGCCCGGACAAGAGCTTGGGGACGGATGGACGCACAGACAAAGTGGCGACTATATGTATTCCCCCATTGGGGGGGAGCACAAAAAAAGCTCAATGCAAAACTTTACTTAGTAGGCTGTGTCAATCAAAAATTGAGATGAACATCATCCAGAAAGCTGTACCCTGATTTTGAGAAGTACACACAGTACACATTATAAATGGACCAAATTTAGAGACTCTGGAGCAAATAGTTTTAAATAAATGGAGCTAAGTGCAAAGACTTAACAATTGTTAGTTCAAATAAATTATTTGTAGAGGCCAAGGTCATTGTGAGTAATACTACACATGACATAACTATGGACCAAATATGGCTACTTTGGGTCAAACAGTGTCAGAAACAGCACTAAATGCAACGTTATACTACACAGGTGACTTTAATTACCTGTAGAGTTCAAGGTTACCCAAAATAATGCATGATCTTGAGAAGAACTACCAATCACATAACTATGGACCAACTTAATGACTTTTAGCTGAATTCCTGAGAACCAAAGCTAGATGCAAAATTTTCAATAAATTGCCAGAAATGTTGATTGAAAAATAACTGAGGCTTCTTTTTTATTAAAAAAGGTGAGACAAAAACCACTATCACGGCCAATATAACATAAAAACCAAAATACATCCATGCTATACGCCAGGTGACAAATTAAACGTTGAACAAATCCTAACAAATATATCTAATGCGAAAACTTACAATACTGGCATCCATGAACATCCACTCTCATAGAAATAAACTGATTCCATCTCTGCGGACGAAATCTTACATATCTGGCAATGATAGGATAAATAAGAGCATTCCTTTTAACATCGTTTCCATTGTTATTTCCTGTAAACATCTGAAATAAAAAAACATATCCATTTAAGTGTATATTATTTTTTTCATGATTTCTGTCCACTTTTCTTTAAAATGACTATGAAAAAACAATATCTGGCAATTTTTTTTAGCTACCTCCCTACCCATATGAAAAATGAAATATACTGGGTCAGAGTTCACAAACATACATTGTTTTAAGGATGGCCCCACTTATTCTTTTTTCCGTTTGTACATTATTTTAAAAAGTCACACAAGGTTTGATCTAAATTTTAGGGAGAAATAGTCTCTTGGTTAAAAAAAGGAGAGAAATGCGTAACTAGGGTTACTCATTTACTACTGTCTGAGTGAATTTGATACTGCTATTATTTTTTCACAAGTTTTTTTTACAATGATAAAATGCATTTTCACTAATTCTCACTTGGATTGATTCATAAATTGAATATATAGCGTTATCTTTACGCTATTGAGGGCTAACAGACCATCAGTTAACCTAACCACTGTTTCCTGGGATCCTGGAAGGTTAACCAGCACTTGAGCACACCCCATCTCCGCAGCAAGTAACTGATAACTTTCCCACTTGAATCAGCAGTGAGAGATGAATGATAACGAGACACTGTGTCATATATCAACCATCATGGAGACTGTTGCCAGACGGGGATTCGAACTCACAATCCCTGGATTTATAGTCAGACGTGTTACCAGCTGAGCTAATCGAGTCGGGCTGCTCACTTTGAAGATAAGTGGTACAGGAAAATGCAATTTAAAAATACCTTCATTACAAGGAATAACTGCATAAAATGTAGGTGTAAGAAATTGTTACAGAAATAAAGTCATGTAATAGGAGTGACAGCTTCAGTCAGTTAAGATAATAACTAAAGGTCTATGACCTTGTTACACGATCATAACAGAAATTTATTGGAATTTTTTACGGCAAAGTATTTTGGTTACTTATTTTCAAAAAGTCTCATACATCAAAACGTGTTAAATCACCATCTGATCATAACTGGGAAACTCTGTTTGTATAAGTTTTTGTTTACTCTGGCGCTTTGAACAAGTCAAGCAAACCCTCCCACAATTAAATTTTGTCCTAGTTTGGAATAAAAACCTAGGAATCACTGTCACATAGCCATACTGAAATGCTTGGATAATCATTTTACTAAAAAATTCTATTAAAAAATACTAAAACAAAATCATTAAAAAGTGGTTTTAACCTCTGCGATTCCAAATTCATTTGTGTATTCTGTCCATGTCTCATTGTCAGTTGAAAAATCCAGCGTAAACTCTGTGATGTATTCATCGCTACCTTGACGTCCCTGAGTCATCACCATGGTTACAATATATGTACTGCCAAAATCAACTCCAAGATATTGCATGGAGTTTTGGACAGATGCTGTCCATGCACCTGTAATAGAATGACAAGAGTAAACATTGTTTTAGTCACACCAGAGAAAAATAAATCAGTTTATGCAATTTTTGGGACAAACTTGCTGTATTGCTAACTGAACATGTAAAATAGTTTAGCCTTCAAAAAAATAAATATATATATATAGAATTTTGGTTTGGAAAACAGCCAATTAAGATTTTTTCAAATATGTGTGAGTTTTGTTTTTGTTCCCAAGCCAAGAACATACACTGATTTCTTAAATTCTTTAATAGGATTTGATGCCAAACATGTAAAGCCTGCTGTAATGCACATATTGAAGTACTTGTGTGTTTTGTATATTGGACCAGATAGCATCATACTGGGTAGTACATATACTAATATACTGAATTGATGATACATTAAACAAAGAAGAAAATGTGAATATGAAGCACAATATAAGAGAATCTTACACAAATGTTCATTTATTGAATTTATTAAACGAGTTGATAAAAATTATGCTAGTCTCTGTCAGGCATTATACCATTTTTGCTAAGAGTTTGACAAATTAAGTAATACATGAGCATGAATGTAAGATTCTTTTTATCAAATGTCTCAGAAAAATGGTACATTTACCATTTATTTTTTAGATCACCTCTATAAATAATGATAACAATTGGTCATTGTAGCATGACAATTCTTTTTTGAATGGGGTTTAACTCCATTTTCCATTATACGGCATATCTCTCAACTCCTTCTTCCTCAGGACTGTAAGGGACTGGAACCATTTCCCAGCCAGGTTAGTGTTTGCCACCTCACTGGACAAGTTCAGATCCCTCCTTCAGATGCAATCTGTCTGACGAAACCAGAACTCAAGAGTTTGTACATACATTAAAGTAAATAGCCATTTGGAAATGCTGTATGCCATCACCATGTCATGTTTTTAATGGCTGAGCTATTTATGAACAGGAAAGATCCCAGTTCATTGGTGGAAAAAGAACAGGTCTCCTACATCATTTTTTGTATCAGTCAGATAAAATCCCTTAGAAGTAACAATGGTGAACATACAACAAGTTAGTATAGATCAGAATCCCAGGTTGGATGTGTTTAAAATTCAGAATCCTACAAGAGTTGCATGTTAAATCTTTTGTACCTGTTGGATCATTTAGCCTGGCCATATATGGCATCCTTCTGTTATTGGAATGTGTGGACGCCCACATAGCATCATTCGAAATGGTAGGGTTCTCATTTGTCACAGTGTCCTTCCCCACTCCTATTGAATGGGCCAATCTACATTCTGCATATTGAAATGGTTGCCCTGAAAAATAATGATACAATATGTGTCATATAATTTAATCTAAATTGACACTTGGCCTTCCTTAAAAAATATATTGTTTGCATTGCTCCTACCCTACTAACTCAAATTTGCAGCTACCCAATTTTTTTATTGACTTTCAAAGCATTGATTTTTTTTCATGATTTTTGTCCATTTTTCTACGAAATGACAATGAAAAATCAAAGTTTACCAAAAAAAAAAAAAAAATAGCTACCTGATGAAAAATATTGGGTCAGAACAAAACAAACAAATATTTTTTTAAGGATAGCCCAGGAGCTGCTCTTTTTGTCATCAGCCGAATAACAGCGTCTCCACTATGTTTAAGCACTTAGGCTGGGCGTATCTCCAGACACATAGACAGCACTCCAAAGCTACCATGATGTACTGCATTGTACACCAGCTTGTGGAAATCCCTACAGCTCCATACCTTCATTTAACCGGCGCCCAGACCAGAACTAGGTCATGCTAGTAGATTTCTTCCTCCCTTCACCAGCGTCAACAACTACCGTGACTTATTCTTCCCATCTGGCATCAGACTATGGAACTCCCTCCCAGTCAGCCTTATCAACGCACCATCCATCGAAGCATTCCTGGCTAGGATGGTTGCAAAGACGGAGTGAACAGATAACTATATTTTTAACATGTTTTTAACTGCACACTAGACAATATTTTGTGTGTACATATATTTCACAATGTGCGGTTATGCTCCAGAGGAGCCCTGCACAGTATTAAAAAAATGGAAGTATATTCAACGATTCCTGTCCCTTGAAATGTATATGGGTGGGGTAATATTTAATTACGTAAAAAATCAACACCTGTTTATACAGGTATAAAATCAAAGACCTGTTTTGACATTTGATCATTTTCAAGAAAAATAAGATCAATGAAACAACAAACCATATCAATATAAGCTATTCAAACAATCATTTTTTTGCAAACTGTTTATTTATTTAGTTCGGCCATCTTGTTTCCTGATTCGAGTTTGAAAACACAGGTATTAGGTATGACTCAGGTAAGAATCTTTATCGGTAAATATAATCCGCATAAATTACCGACGACACAGATAATAAATATTTTTAATAACTTACTGTTTCTTGCTGCAAAAGATACATTACACAATAAACACAAAATAAAAGACACAAAATGTGTCACTTTTAGTCGCGCCATACTGCACCTCGCAAAAAAATACTATTTACCTCCCTTGCTCAATAAGTCACGTGACCTGACAGCGAAATGTCGATTGGTGCTCGCCGGTTTGACAGGTGAGTCACCTGAGAAAACCCAGAAAGTATTTAATTGCACCTATCATATACAATTATACATTAATAATAAAAATACAAATGAATACATCTAGAAGTTAGTGGAAATCGGTCGGGCTATGATTAGGCCTATGTACAGTTTTTTTTTTAAAATACACTTCTTTTTGGTGAACTGCTTCTCTCTTATAATCAATGTTGTTAAAATATGTGATGTTGTATGGTGTTTAGCGTCGCTTTCAAAAAAAATTTTCAGTCATATCGCGACGGTGTCTACTTGAGACAGTATTCTGAGCGCTGTCACACTGGAGTATCATGCCGCAGACACATGGTATGATACCCTACCCAGTCACATTATACTGACACCGGGCCGAACAGACCTAGAACTGTCCTCTAAATGCTGAGCGCTAAGCGAGGAAGCTTCTAGTACCATTTTTAAAGTCTTTAGTATGACCCGACCGGGGATCGAACCCACGACCTTCCGCAGGCGAGGCGGACGCTCTACCACTAGACCACGCTGCGGTCTAAACTATTTGAAGCAGTTCACAAATACTTATTAACTAAAGGCTTCTCTGAACATGCAAGTAAGTCTGAAAAACTAACAAGGCTATTTCTATTTACGTGGTGAGGTCAACCCGTTTCCCATCTTTGTCCATGGCGTCCAGAGCTGATTCAAAATGTTTCTGAAATATTATTATTATGTGAATTCACATAATATATACTTAACTTTAGTAATTTTGAGCACTTTTTTTCTAATTACTCGCTTTATTTTCTAAGTTTATTAAATATATCGGAACCAATATTACTAAAAGTAAGTTAAAACATTTTTATGAAATAATTTAATTTAAATAACTATGTAACTTCGTAATGCTAAGAGCATAAATTAAATTGTTAATAATTTGCCAAATTGGTTCACAATTGATATATGTCATGGAAAAGAACTTTATAAGATTTTATCTTCCGTTCTAATCCATATTTATACCAAAAATTATGTGTATATATGTACACTTGAATGAATAGATAAATATGTTTTAAACTAAATCGGTAGGGCCACAAGATAATTATGCTAGCAACATCTCTACCCAAATAAAGTACAATCACATTTTAATTAATGTAAACATGTTTTGATTCATGTCATACATCAATCAAGATCAGTATTTCCGGGTAATAATTGCGTTTTGTCTATACTAAGGGCGTATATCGGGGATAAAAAACGCATTAAATGTCTTAAAACATAAAAAATATTTTTAAAATTAAAAATCAATAACATTTTGTTATTATTTGTAAATAAAATCCGATGGTTTGATATGTCAAATTCATAAAACCGTGACAAAATCGATATTAAAATTAGAGTGGTAAACTTCAAACGAAATTAGACAGCTCTTAAATACTGCTTGGCAACCTTCACGTCCTCATTCGGACTTTTTAAAGGATTATAAGCCGAATTTTGAGTCCAGTTTAATGTTCGTGAAGCCTGTCAACATACTGAATAAGTGCACGCACGTGTATGGCAACTTACGACAAACGGCAACGTGACGTCTCACCAACAAAACAAAATCGTGCAACCAATGAAATGCAAACTGGTCCTTTTAGCTCCACACAGCTGCAGATGTTTTTCATGTTATATGAAATGCAATTGATCAATATAGTTCATTTCTGTCGAGTGCAGTAAAAAATGTAAAACAATTTTTATTACGTGTCAACAAGGAATTAAATAGAGAAGGAAAGGCAACTGATTGATATTTTGCGAACGCTCGCGTATTCACGCAATATCTCGTTATCAATTATCTTATTTCCATTCATTTCAGGAACCCAAATCAAAATTCTTACATTGCAGAATGAAATTTTCATCAAAACAATACCATTCACAGCAATTTGTGTTTAAAATTGTTGAAGAACTTCTGATTTCAAAATTTGTATACTACAGCTAAAATTACAACAAATTACCAAAAAATTTTGCTTCAAACCTCAATATCTTTAATTCAAGATTATTTTAGTGATCGAAACATTTTAAATCATCGAAGATTACATGCACCTTATATTATTTATGTACAAGAGTTGCCTGTAAATTATGAATGAGCATTTGCCAAATAATTAATGCTTCGTGTGCTATTTTATCAACATTTAATAAGGAGATGCAAGTTTCCTCTCCTTCTATATAAGTCCTTGGTGTAAGATTCCTGTAAAACAGATCAAATTGAAATCTAAATGATATCACATTACCCAATAAGACGTCACAAAATATGTTGCCATTTTAAGCGGGGAATGTTTATTAGTCTAACATAGGTGCGTCGACCCCTTATCAATATATTATTTTGGCATGCTTAAATAGATATCTTTTTGGCAATACGGTGTCAGTGAGTATATATAGGCATGATATATTGGGGGAAAATGTTTTTAAAGAATTGAAAAATCCTGATACTAGTATATACCCTTAAAGAATAGAAAAAAATCATGAATACATAAACAAACAAATATGAGAAATCAAGAAATTTTTAAAGTACGTGTATTCTGTTTTAATTGCGTCTCATTTTTTTTCATCTCTCCCCGCTGATTCAAATGGGAAATTTATCAGTTACTTGCGGAGATGGGGGTGTGCTCGAGTACTGGTTAACCTTCCAGGATCCCAGGAAACAGTGGTTAGGTTAACTGATCGTCAGTTAGCCCGCGATTGCATAAAATGACGCTAAATATTCAATAAATCGATCTTCACCAAGAAATATGGATGCCATATAAATATGTAAAGTGAAAACAGTATTAAACACCATTAACGCTGTTACAATTTTATTGGTAAAACATCTAAGCTGAGGTTTTCCCGTTGAACGAGTCATCAGTTATCTGTCGTCCCCTTTGTTGAAAAGTTCATCGAGTAATTTCCTTTTAATTTGTCTCAGAGACATGGCAATGTTCAATAAATGAAACTGAAGTGCGTCCGACTATCAATACAGAGGTTGTGAGTTCGAATCCTCGTCCGGACACAGTTTATGTGATGATTTATATACACCATTGCGTCTCATTTTCACTCGTCTCTCATCGATAATTTAAATGGGAAAGTTATGAGTTACGTGCGGAGATGGGTGTACACAACTGCTGGTTAAACTCCCGAGCGTGGTTACCACTTATTTGCATAGAGCGGTGTACACGACTACTGGTTACCTTCTTAGCGTGGTTATCAGTTACTTGCGGTGATGGGTGTACACGATTACTGGTTAACCTTCCCAGCTTGGTTATCAGTTACTTGCGGAGATGGGTGTACACGACTACTGGTTAACCTACCAAGCGTGGTTGTCAGTTACTTGCGGAGATGGGTGTACACAACACTGGTTAACCTTCCCAGCGTGGTTATCAGTTACTTGCGGAGATAGGTGTACACTTCTATTGGTTTACCTTTCCATCGTACCTATGAGTTACTTGCAGAGACGGGTGTACACGATTACTGTTTAACCTACCCAGCGTAGGTATGAGTTATTTGCGGCCATGGGTGTACACGACTACTTGTTAACCTTCCTAACGTGGTTATCAGTTACTTGCGGAGATGGATGTTAACGACAGTGGTTTAACTTCCCAGCGTGATTATCAGTTACTTGCGGAGATGGGTGTGCACGTCTCCTGGTTAACATTCCCAGCGTGGTTATCAGTTACTTGCGGAGATGGGTGTACATAACTACTGGTTAACCTTCCAAGCGTGGTTATTAGTTACATGCAAAGATGGGTGTACACGACTATTGGTATACCTTCCCTGCGGGCTTATGATTTACTTGCGGAGGTGGATGTACACGGCACTGGTGAACCTTCCCACCTTGGCTATCAGGTACTTGCGGAGGTCGCTGTACACGGCACTGGTTAACCTTCCCAGCTTGGCTATCAGGTACTTGCGGAGATGGGTGTACACGACTACTGCTTAACCGTCCCAGCGTGGTTATCAGTTACTTGCAGAGATGGGTGTACACGACTACTGGTTAACCTTACCAGCGTGGTTATCAGTTACTTGCTGAGATGGATGTTCACGACTACTGGTTAACCTTCCCAGCGTGGTTATCAGTTACCTGCGGAGATGGGTGTACACGACTACTGGTTAACCTTCCCAGCGTGGTTACCAGTTACTTGCTGAGATGGATTTTCACGACTACTAGTTAACCTTCCCAGCGTGGTTTTCAGTTACTTGCGGAGATGGGTGTACACGACTACTGGTTAACCTTACCAGCGTGGTTATCAGTTACTTGCGGAGATGGGTGTACACGACTACTAGTTAACCTTCCCAGTGTGGTTATGAGTTACTTGCGGAGATGGATGTACACGGCTACTGGTTAACGTTCCCTGTATGGTTGGCAATTACTTGCGGAGATGGGTGTACACGACTACTAGTTAACCTACCCAGCGTGGTTATCAGTTACTTGCGGAGATGTGTGTACACGACTACTGGTTAACGTTCCCAGCATGGTTATCAGTTACTTGCGGAGATGGGTGTACACGACTACTGGTTAACGTTCCCAGCGTGGTTATCAGTTACTTGCGGAGATGTGTGTACACGACTGTTTGTTAAACTTCCAAGAGTGGAAGGTAGGTAACTATAATCTGTTAGATTTTACAGGCATAAAAATGATGCTAATATTCAAACAAACAAATCGACCAAGACAACACCGTTATATAAAGTAAAGTGTTTTATTTATTCGTTAAATGATTCATCAAATGATTCCGGGCGAGGAACTTACTTTATATCTCTTAATCAAACTATTTTTTTAACATTAGAAAGTTGGCCTTTATCATTTTGGATGCTTTATTATCAGGTATACTGACTTTGCAAAGGTAATCAAATGCATTCCCATTCTACTGAAAAGGGCACTGATTTGAGTATCAAAAATAATACAATAGAGCTGGTTATATATATACTGTGTGTTGGTTATAATGTAAGAATAAAACAATAGAGCTTGTAAAATATATTTTGTGTGTTGGTTATATGTAAGACTATTTATGTTTAGGAGTTGAAATGAAATGAAAAACAAGACGATATTTCCGAGTGCTATTTCCTGAAGAAAAATACAAGATGACGTGTCCATTGTCTCTTTACCATTAGGAAAAGTAAGCAAAGGTGTCAATATTCCCCCACTTATCATAAGGAAAAGTAAGCGAAATTATCAACATTCCCTCTCCCACTTACCATAAGGAAATACAAGCAAGAGGACGTTATAGGAATCCCCTTACCATAAGGAAAAGTAAACAAGAGGACATCCCTTACCATAAGGAAAAACAAGAGGAATGTATCAGGAGTCGCCTTACCATAAGGAAAAGCAAAATGATGTGTATAGAGACATCTTACCATAAAGGAAAAGCAAGATGACGGTTCTATAATCCCTTTACCATAAGGAAAAGTAAGAAAACGTGTCAAGAATCTCTTAACCACACGGAAAATCAAGAGGAATGTGTGTAGATTCTCTTTCCATATGGAAAAACAAAAGAATATATCAAGATTCCCCTTAACATGAGGAAAAGAGGGTGTGTTACGAGTCCTCTTACGTTAAGGAAAATCAAGAGAAAGTGTCTAGAGTCCTTTTCATTTGGGGAAACAAGAGAAAGTGTCTAGATTTGCATTACCATAAAGAAAAGTAAGAGGAATGTGTCATTAGTCCCTTTATCACAAAGGAAAACAAGAGGTTTTGTCAAGATTTCCATAAGAAAGACAAACAAAATATTTTAGAAACCTTTTACAAGAAAATAAAACAATTGTATTTATTAGGGTCTCTTACAAGAAAGAAAACAAAAAAAAGTCATCGGAGTCGTCCCTTATCAGATGGAAAAACCGTAAGATATTAACAGAAAAAAAGGGAAAATATTTCAAACGATTTGCTTTTCTTGACTTTTTTGTTTTGTTTCCTGCAGTACATTACAGATGCGTGCAGTCGACGTTTAAAAATAAGTTCTCTCGCCCTTTAACAAAAAAGTTGTAAATTTAAAAATAAAATCAACAACAAATGCATAATTATACACAAGAATGACAATAACAAAGAAAACAACTATTTACATATCACTTGTAGCGTACAGCATAACGAGTAGCGTTTATAAAACATCTACCCTGCTGTTTTGCTTTTCCCGCGGTTTTATTCTAGAAATGGGAGCCGTTCTGGTATCTTTGCTATCAGACACGGACTCAATCTTTCCCTCGTCCCCTCCATGGTCGAGGTTTACGCTCACTCGAATAAAATCTGGAGGATTGTCCATGAAAGATCGGCTGAACCGGGCAGATTTGCTGATATCTGTGTAGATATACATCTCACTGCGCACATCCCGGGCCTCTCTATGTACAACTTCCGGTTTGGTCAGATCATCTATGCTTGCAGTTGTCTTGGAATTCTCTCCATCTACACGTATATGCGGCTGCAGCATCTGTTCCTTCTCTCCTCCGTCTGTCACGTGTGTTGCGGGGTAAAATCCGGCCTTCCGTCTTCGCAGTATACCACGAACTACTTCACCATAGGCAAATCCATTTTGGTTGGCCGGGAGACGCTGTGTCACGCACTCACCTGGAAAGGTAATTAGATACTCAATTAATAAAATGTATCAAAAAAGCAAAATTTTCATCATTAAATGAGTTATCAATTTGTACATGGAACATTAATAATGCAATTAATTCTAGAACGCTAAGCACAAAGAAAAGTAAACAAGTATAAAACGATATAACCTTTGTAACATAGAACAGAAAGATATATAAAGAAAAATATTTAACCAATGAAGTCTCTTTATCTCAACACTCTGTGATCCGCTCTGGTTTATATTCTGAACGCAACAGTAACTCACCATCTGACATTTTATGTATTTTCTCAAAAACAGTGTCAAAACAGTTTCTTTGAAATTTTGGGTTTGAATAAGAAAGAACATTGAGGCTATGTAAAATCAATATAAACTTGCCAGCTAATGTCGGACACATACTTGCCAGCTAATGGCGGATACATACTTGCCAGCTAATGTCGGATACAAACTTGCCAGCTAATGTCGGACACATACTTGCCAGCTAATGGCGGATAAATACTTGCCAGCTAATGGCGGACACAAACTTGCCAGCTAATGTCGGACACATACTTGCCAGCTAATGGCGGATACATACTTGCCAGCTAATGTCGGATACATACTTGCCAGCTAATGGCGGATACATACTTGCCAGCTTATGTCGGACACATACTTGCCAGCTAATGGCGGATACATACTTGCCAGCTAATGGCGGATACAAACTTGCCAGCTAATGTCGGACACAAACTTGCCAGCTAATGTCGGACACAAACTTGCCAGCTAATGTCGGACACATACTTGCCAGCTAATGGCGGACACATACTTGCCAGCTAATGGCGGACACAAACTTGCCAGCTAATGTCGGACACAAACTTGCCAGCTAATGTCGGACACATACTTGCCAGCTAATGTCGGACACAAACTTGCCAGCTAATGTCGGACACATACTTGCCAGCTAATGTCGGACACAAACTTGCCAGCTAATGTCGGACACATACTTGCCAGCTAATGGCGGATACATACTTGCCAGCTAATGGCGGATACAAACTTGCCAGCTAATGTCGGATACAAACTTGCCAGCTAATGTCGGACACAAACTTGTCAGCTAATGTCGGACACATATTTGCCAGCTAATGTCGGACACATACTTGCCAGCTAATGTCGGACACATACTTGCCAGCTAATGTCGGACACAGACTTGTCAGCTAATGTCGGACACATACTTGCCAGCTAATGTCGGACACATACTTGCCAGCTAATGGCGGACACATACTTGCCAGCTAATGGCGGACACATACTTGCCAGCTAATGTCGGACACATACTTGCCAGCTAATGTCGGACACAAACTTGCCAGCTAATGGCGGACACAAACTTGCCAGCTAATGGCGGACACATACTTGCCAGCTAATGGCGGACACAAACTTGCCAGCTAATGCCGGACACATACTTGCCAGCTAATGCCGGACACATACTTGCCAGCTAATGGCGGACACATACTTGCCAGCTAATGGCGGACACAAACTTGCCAGCTAATGCCGGACACATACTTGCCAGCTAATGTCGGACACAGACTTGTCAGCTAATGGCGGACACAGACTTGTCAGCTAATGGCGGTTACATACTTGCCAGCTAATGTCGGACACATACTTGCCAGCTAATGTCGGACACATACTTGTCAGCTAATGGCGGACACATACTTGCCAGCTAATGTCGGACACATACTTGCCAGCTAATGTCGGACACAAACTTGCCAGCTAATGTCGGACACAAACTTGCCAGCTTATGTCGGACACATACTTGCCAGCTAATGTCGGATACATACTTGCCAGCTAATGGCGGATACAAACTTGCCAGCTAATGTCGGACACATACTTGCCAGCTAATGCCGGACACAAACTTGCCAGCTAATGCCGGACACATACTTGTCAGCTAATGCCGGATACAAACTTGCCAGCTAATGTCGGATACGACTTGCCAGCTAATGCAGGATACAAACTTGCCAGCTAATGTCGGATACGACTTGCCAGCTAATGTCGGATACAAATTTGCCAGCTAATGTCGGACACAAACTTGCCAGCTAATGGCGGACACAAACTTGCCAGCTAATGTCGGACACATACTTGTCAGCTAATGTCGGATACAAACTTGCCAGCTAATGTCGGATACGACTTGCCAGCTAATGTCGGGTACAAACTTGCCAGCTAATGTCGGATACAAACTTGCCAGCTAATGTCGGACACATACTTGCCAGCTAATGTCGGATACAAACTTGCCAGCTAATGTCGGACACATATTTGCCAGCTAATGTCGGATACAAACTCTAATAGCGCTACTCAATAGTTTAACGAATATATTGGAAATACAAAAGTGGCGGGTTAGCTGTTCCGTTCAGTATATATTTATTAACATAACAATACACATAATTAACTAACCAATGTGTCTATATACCGACGTGAAGATTAGGCATGTTATTTTTATTATACATCAACTGGAGACATAAGCTTAAGTCACTCATCTCCGTATATTAACCACAAGTATGTCCAACATATCTGGAATATGCCTATGTCCCATTGCAGCTTGTATATCATAACTAGATATTTAACAGACATCTAACTATGGCTCTTTTCAACAACAAAAAAACTGACATGACTCTATTCATTCAATTAATATGGCTATATTCACCAGATATGTCGTTACAATTCTAGTTAACAAAAAGCCATTAAGTGATGCTTCTATTCACCAGATATGTCGTTACAATTCTAGTTAACAGATAACCAAACAGTGATGTTTCTATTCACCAGATATGTCGTTACAATTCTAGTTAACAGATAACTATGCACCGATGCTTCTATTCACCAGATATGTCGTTACAATTTTAGTTAACAGATAACCATGTAGTGATGCTTCTATTCACCAGATATGTCGTTACAATTCTAGTTAACAAAAAACTATGCAGTAATGCTTTTATTCACGAAACAATTATTATGAATTATAATGAGTTATGGGTTATAATAAGTTATATATTACAATGAATTATGGGTTATAATGAGTTATTGATTACAATGAATTATGGGTTATAATGAGTTATGGATTACAATGAGTTATGAATTACAAGGAATTATGGGTTTTAATGAGTTATGGATTATAATGAGTTTTGGATTACAATGAGTTATGAATTACAATGAATTATGGGTTTTAATGAGTTATGGATTATAATGAGTTATGGATTACAATGAGTTATGGGTTATAATGAGTTATGGGTTATAATGAGACCATTCGATAGTCGGTCAGCTATGTTTGTTTTGGCTAGGGTCATAGTACCAATGCTGGATTTCTGACGATATCCATTTTTTACTGAACATATATGTTATATCAAGATCTACTCATCAGTTATCTAGTTATGGACACACCAGATTAGATATGGTTCCACTCAACAGATATCTTGTTATGGCTCTACTCATCATATATCCAGTTATGGTTCCACCCAACAGATATCCTGTTATCGCTCTACTCAACAGATATTCAGTTATGGTTCTTATCACTACGATTGATATAAAGTTATGGTTTTTATCACCATATATCAAGTTATGGTTCTATTAACCACATATTAAGTTATGACTTAATTCACCTGATATCTATTTATGGTTCTATTCACCTGATATCAAATTTTGGCTATTAGCACAAGGTAAACATTAACATCCCTTCTAGAATAGTTGATTTTTATCACCTACCAAGTTTGAGATTCAGCTGGTTTTTCTCCTGCCGTTTGTATACGAGGATTACGCGCTTGATGACAGCAGCTTCTTCTGCGGGTTTATCAAGCGTCTGATTGACAGCTGTAACTAGTGATATAGAACATGGTTTGTATACGTTGTAAATAGTGTTTCACAACTGATGTTGAATAAACCAGTTTCAAACCCCGACTGTATCGACAATCGTCTGCTCATTTAACCACTGTGTGTTATTTGTAAGTACGTTAACTCATCTAACATAACCTTTCAAATGCTGTTATAACATGTGACAGATACATCTAAAGTGTGAAGACATATGTTGCTGGTTGCAGATACATCTAAAGTGTAAAGACTTTATCCTAGAGTTATTTCACTACAAAGTTTATCAAGATCGGTACGAAAATACAAAACCACTCCCTGTTGTACATTTTTAGCGTCACATAATCGCGTCAATAATTTACAAACTCACCATTATGTTTATCTTTGATGTCTTCATTCGTCTGCTTTATAGTCTTATCATGTCCATGTTGGTATTCCTAGAAAAAGAGAATTCAGTTTACGTTTTATAAACACGTGATATTGGCTTATCCATCTATATTTATTCGACATTCATTGACGTATTGTTAAAATCCATTTTACCCAGTAGAAATATTTTCTAGAATAATCATACAGTTTTTCCCATTTCACGCTAGTATATAATATGGCAAAGTTTTAAAAATACAAATTGATAATATTTATATATTTTTCTATCATTGCTGTGAAAACTGATTACAATAAAATATATTGTTCACTTTTTAGGTAAAAAATGATCAGAATTTAAATAGTAAGGGATGTAAACGTACTTTCAGGTTTGGAACCACGACTTTTTCCCTGGTCAGCAGATCTCTAACAACAAAGGTCCCGTTTATTTGGTCATGGGAAATGTTTCTGTAAAATTAACATGCATTATAATGAATGCTGGTTGAAGATTGACAATATCCTCTAATAATAATAATAATAATAATAATAATAATAATAATAATAATACTAGTAATAATAATAATAATGATAATAATAGTAATAATAATGACGATGACGATGACAATAATAATAATAATAGTAATAATAATAATAAAAACAATAATAATAACAATAATAATTTCGATGACGATGACAGTAATAATAATAGTAGTAATAATAATAATAAAAACAATAATGATAATAATGATGATGATAATAATGAATTCGATTTACGAGAATGATGTATTTCACAATTAGCATATTACAAACGATCATCATACTTTTATATTTATATATATATATCTTAAAATACACAAATGTTAGAGGTTAGCAAAATATAAAGAATTGGTATGTTATGATCTGGTTCTCTGAAGATACTTATTTTGATGTAAAAAGGCTATTCGATTGTTTAATAAAATCGGGCGGTTCTATTCAGATCTATTCTGAGGCGTTCCTCCACCTGTAAAACTGGAGATATCATATATAACCTGGAATGTGTTGAAAATGGCGTTAAACCTCATTTTAAAAAAACACCATTTTTTACATTTATAATGATTGTACTAATGGTATGTCTGTGTCGGATACATTCCTATTAGGACACCCCGTTATATCTTATGCTGATGATCATTGAATTATCATGACAATCAAATTGTATCATACTAAAACATGCTGCGGTATGTCAGTCTATTTAAAAACAAGACATACGTAATGATAACGTTAATACATGTCTGCTCTTTGCGTGTCCGGTTTTGGATATATGTATAATGCACGACGTTATATCTTGTGCAGATTGTCCTTGAATTATCCCGACAGTTAGAATACATGTTACATTAAATATGAAATGTGCCCCACCAAGTGTGAACATTTAATACGCTGACAACCTATTTCTGAAATTAGTATTGCTCATATGGGATTGGAACATTTATAAACGGTTTACCTGTTGTCCAAGGTGAATGACGTATTGTTGATATCCATACTCCTGTGTATGCCGGTCATTACAACCCGGGCACGAGCTTCCTCTCTGGCCAGGTACGCCTTCTCAAACTCAGCAGATAACTAAAGTTTACGAGTATATGAAAACTCTATTTAACATCGTTTAATTGTTATTTCAAAGACATTTGACAGATGTTCAAAGCATGTTATTAATACTTATCGTCTTAGACATTTGGCAGGTGTAATCATACAGTCGAAAACGTATTATTCCCTGATATTTGACAGATGCCAACATACATTTATGACTTACTGTTCATAGAAATTTGTCATATGTTAACATACATATAAGAAGTTTTGTTTATAAGCATTTGACATATGTAAGTATTCATTTAAGACGTTTTGTTCATATAAATTTGTCGTATGTAAGCATTCATTAAAGACGTTTTGTTCATAGACATTTGACATATGTGAGCATTCATTTAAGACGTTTTGTTCATAGACATTTGACACATGTAAGCATTAATATAAGACGTTTTGTTCATAGACCTTTGACATATGTGAGCATTCATTTAAGAAGAATTTATCATAATACATTTGGCAGATGTCAGCATTCATTTAAGACTGACTTGAAACTGTCCATAGGCATTCAATAGTTACATAATTGCTGTTCATAGACATTTGACATATGTAAGCAAGGCGTATTGCAGATGCCAGTATTCATATAAGACTTATTGATCATATACATTCTATAGATAAATACATATTGTCCACAGACATTTGACATATGTAAGCAAATGAGACAAATATAAAGTAAGAGGACGTACCTCCCGAGCATTCTTGGCCAGTTTCTTCCACTTGTCAACATGTTTGTGAAATCTCTCTAGCTGTTTGTCGGCCTTACTGCCAAGCATAACTCTGTAAAACGCCTGGCAGAAAGAGAATCATATTCGTGATTGGTTAATGGTTACATTTCGTTTTTTTATACTTGATCCTAAGGAGATGTTCAGAAATAAATCGATACAAACAATAATTTAATTACAAATTATTATAATTATAATTGTAAACTGAAAAAAAATAACCCAATAATCTATTTTTGAACGGCATGAAGGCGCCACATTTTAATGGAGTGTTACATCAAATTCAACACGTGACATGTCACCCAGGCATAATGAACATTAATCCGAGTGGACCAACTATACTTCCACTCGTAACACGTACACTTTCTCACGTCACTATTTTAACGAGCTGTGTCCGAAACCACAACCTCTGTGGTGAGAAGTGAATGATTCAAGACCACACGGACGCAGAGGACCCAAGAGGACCCCAGAGGATCACAGAGGACCCAGAAAACCCCAGAGGATCAAAGAGGAACCCAGACGATCTAATAGGATATCAGAAGACCCCCAGAGGATTCCAGAGTATCCAATGGGGACCCCAGAAGAGCCCAGGGAACCCCATAGGATCGCAGAGGACCCCAGAATTTACATCAACGCTGTTATTTTGTATAAGTTACTTTACCGTTATTGTATGGTCATATTTAAATTTTTAAAACAGTTTTCTGAATATTGTGATGCAAATGTCATAATGAAAGTCACACTATTGTTACAATTTATTAAAATCAAATGACATTAAAATTACATATGTTTCAAATGACATGCATCAACTTTTAGATCGGACAGGAACATCAACCACAGATAGATCCTACATTTAAAATGTAAATACAGACTTAGATGCATTCTATTATAAATAGAAATATCAAACTTTTACGATTCGGATATAACTGCTACTTTGTTTTATCAATAATATCATTGGGAAGTTTGCATTTGACTCCAAAGTTAAATATCAAAAGGATAATGCATTTTCCATGATTATAAGTAGAATTATTCCATAAAAGGAGTCATAGATCTTAAATTTAAATTAATATCTAAATTATACAATATTTATTTTTAGTTTTATTACGTTTTCGATATCTTTGACAAATGTCGTCTGCTTGTCCAAATCTTTCCGCGCAGAAGTGCACTTCCTGTCCAGTTTTTGTAGCTGTGAAGCCTTGTTATCCTTGAATCTGTATAATTATTACAATGGCGTAGTTAACAATTTGATAAAGTTGCGTTTCTATTTAAGGTGGTACGTGTTCTATCTCTCAATTCTGCTGCACACCCGTCCTTACTTGACTTGCATATTTCAAGCTTAGCAGGCCTTACTTTAAATTTCGATTTGGTTTAAGAAAATATGGATATGGTGGCTTTTCGTTTTATTTCGGATTGGAGTTTTTGCATCATACAGTATCATTACTGTTATGTATCAAATACAATCGTTTATTAGTAAAATATGTCATAATTAGATAAAGGAAGATTGACATGAATTTGGAGATTGTAGCGTGTTCATTAACTAGTTCATTATACAAACAACAACTCACGATTCAAGTTCTGTGGACAAGTTCAGATAGTCCTGCCCTTCCAGCTCCAGGCGTTTTGCCTTTTCTGTCAAACTTGTTTGGAACCCACTGGCTTCTTGGATAAAACGGCTCTTTTCTGTAATATGCATAATTCTTATGAATCTATCAGTTAATAAGTTGTTGTGTTACATTATAGTAGAAACATTGTCTAATGTTGTAGTATCACGTACTAGCTGCCATCTATAGTATCACGAATCAGCTACTATTTATAGATTGTCTGAATATTTAGCGTCAGTTTTATGCCATCGAGGGCTAACATACGATCAATTGACCGAACCAAAGTTTCCTGGGATTCTGAAAGGTTAACCAATACTCGAGCAAGCTACATCTCCGGAAGTAACTGATACTTTTTTCAACTTGAATCAGCGGTGAGAGAAAACTGATAATGAGACATAGTGACGTATATCAATCATCATGGAGACTGTTGCCGGGCGGTGATTCGTACTCACGACCCCTGAATTGATAGTTAGACGCATAAGCGGCTAAGCTAATCGAGTCCGGCTACTATTTATAGCATCACTTACTAGTAACTATTGATAGCACCACTTACTAGTTACTATTTATAGTATCACGAACTAGCTACTATTTATAGTATCATGTACTAGTTACTATATATAGTACCACGTACTAGTTATTACAATACTCTATGTTATGTATGCACAAACAATGGTCTTTGACAGATATAATTACATTATATATCCACCTTGAGAAACCGAGCAGTTTGATAGAAACATTTTTTAATAAAATTTACGGACGAGAGCGAAATAGTCTGACATGCAAGCAAGTAGCAAAAAATGAAAGCCAATGATTCGGATAATAATGAGAATAATATCAAAGGAGAAAATATGTATGTGCAAGTTAAAATTTTACCATGAAATTTATTTTATAGACAACTCAAGCATTTACCTTGTTGAGAGAGGCCAGACTTTGACAATTCAGCGATGTATTTCTCCGTGCTGTCCAATGTTTGGAGCAATGCCTCTCTGTGTTTGTAGCTTGCAATACTCAACTCTCTGTACCGCCTTTTCCAGAATTTTAAGTCGGTCATCAAACTGGAATAAATCGATTTGCATTCTTTTTTTGTATTTTTTATAAATAGTATACTAGTATATTTATAAATATATCACTGTGTTCCAAGCATTTAGCACCAATCTTCAATTTCACACGTCAAGCCTGTAGTGATTCTGGACAAAAGTGATTCGTTCAGCGGCCCGGTTAGCTCAGTTGGCAGGACATTCTGGTGTTCTGGCGGCTATGAGCTAAATCCAGTATCCGGTGGAACTTTTCTTCAATGACAATTTGAATAGATTCAGTGAGGGGAAGGGGATGCGGGTGGGGGTGATGGCATCTGTAGGAGCAGCGATACCGTTACCTGTGTGTGCAATCTTTTTGTGTTCGACGGACGCTGGTTCGAATTCTGTATCATGTGGTAATTCCCTCACACGCACAATAGCGCCCTTATTTATCAATTATAAATAAATCCTTTAAGCAATGTTTTCCCCAAACTCATTCAATAAAGCATGTAGAAATTCCCAATGACAAGGGAGGATATAAAACTGATCCTAATAATTACCGTCCGATACCCATACTACCGACAATATAAAACATATTTGAACGGCATAGAGCAAACCAGATACAAATCTATTTTAAATAGTATTGACAAGGAATCAGGGATTAGGAAAAACCACACTTGTCAAACAGCTTTTACTCATCTAATTGAGTTCGAATCCCCGCCCGGCAACAGTGTCCGTGATGATTGATATACGACATTGCGTCTCATTATCATTCTTCTCTCACCACTGATTCAAGTGGGAATGTTATCAGTTACTTGCGGAGATGGGGCGTGCTCGAGTACTGGTTAATCCGAGGAAACAGTGGTTAGGTTATCTGATCGTCTGTTAGCCCTCGATGGCATAAAAATGACGCTAAACATTCAATCAATCAATCAATCAATCATCTCATAGACACATGGCTTAAAGATGTAGATTCAGGAAACATTTGACGCTGTATTTATGCATTTGAAATTGTATTATGTGTTACATTCTTTAAAAAAAATATTATATATATATATCATCATTATTATTATTTTATTATGATTATTGTTATACTTATTATTATTATTATTACCATTGTTATTATTATTATTATTATTATTATTATTACCATTGTCATTTTCATTATTATTATTATTATTATTATTCGAGCTATCCAGTGTTGTTGTGTAAACCGTTAAACCTGACTGAAAGTCTATATTCACATTTATGCGAATATTGCAAGTACGTATTTACAATTGTATTGTAATGGGTCGTTTACATCATCAATTATTAGAAACAGACAAAACTAATATATAATACTCACTGAGCTGCTATCTTGATATCAGGTCTCTTGAGGAGGTAAAATTCTTCTATATCATCAGTTATAGAATATAACTCTTCTGGACAGACAGTTTCTGTTTGTGATTTGGCGTCATCACCATCATCGTCTGAATCTTGAAAAGGGTTTAAAATACCCGGATACGATGACGCAACATTGCTTTTTCCGTTAAACGGATTCATATCTGAAGCGTGACTTGAAGAAAGCGTACAGATATGAAATGAAATCAACGTTGCTATGTGTAACGACGTACGCAAATTACCGGAAATACGTAGAATGACGTTACGTTTTGTAGCGTCCCTTGTTCTTTGACATGCTCGGTGCAAATAACCGATACATAGGACCTCTGTTTTTGTTAAAGTCTTATTCGAAAGACTAGTCAGTATTTTAGTTGGAGGACATTACGGTTTTATTCTTTTAAAGAAGAAATTACCACATGTGATCTTGTCGGGTATTTAAATGCATATTTAAGGAAAATCACCCAATATTACCTTTATTTTCTCTTTCCTATTACACAAAGATGCACTTTATCACGTTATGACGTCTTCGTCATTGAAACAGACACTCATTTCTATGGAAAGCCAACGGGGTCAAAATTATTCTTGTTAAATTCTTAATGCTAAATTACAAAAGTCCAATTAGATATGCTGAATGTATACTTCTTTATTCCTAATTTTAAATCATTAGTTCAAAATCCTAAATGCCAAATGCCTGATTCTTAATGTTTGATTAATCATTTGTATACAATTTGTATAGTGTTTTGCTCTTAATTTATTTCTATTTCTTAATTCTAAATGATAATTTCGTCATGCCGAATGATTGATTCCTTATTTCTATTTAAAATAATGTTTGTGTTTAATATAAATGCTTAGCCTAACTCTTAATTCTTATTACGCAATGTGTAATTACTATGCCAAATGCTATATCTGTAATGCGAACATAAACAGAACTCATTAGGAATGATGGAATGCATGCATCTTAGGTAAATTTAATTGCAATTTTAATATATCAAATAACAATTTCGTATTTTGATAACAGAGGGCGCTGTTCGGTAAAGATCAGTGTGTTTCTCCAAATTACGTGATTAGCTACGATTGACGTCAGTGCGTACCTAATGGTAACAAAATCGGCAAAGCTCCTAATCGAACTGCATCGCATCACAAATGAATGAAATACACCGGTAAAAATATACGATAGCATCGTTAACCAGACCTTCTTTACCCGTAAAAATTGAAGACAATATGAAAAATAGAATCTCTTGTGCTTCTGAGAAAAGCTGCCGGCATGCTTAATTTGTACATTTTTATATTTTTATTAATCCGTTTAACCATAAAATTCCATCTATAAATTCAAGCAGTTAACTAACTCCAATTATGCTTTGTTCAGTTCGTTAGTGATTTGAATTATTTTTACCACGTATGTTGCCATAAGATTGATAGAGAACAAATGAATATTGATGGGTCGCCATACATAAAAAGTGAATCTGGAACGTATACACAAACCCAGGACTCTGAACTACCAAAAAGAGTGCTCTCCAAAGAGCTATCAACACGAAATTCCTAAATCCCAATATATATAAAAACATACCATGCCACTGATCGCTTGGCAGCTACTTTTGTAAGCGTCCAACACTCTATCCACTACACTACCTATCCGCTTTGACAAACTGACAGAGTGTCAGCTACTTGTGTAAGCGTCCAACACTCTACCCCCTACACTACCTCTCCGCTTTGACAAACTGACACAGTATCAGCTACTTGTGTAAGCGTCCAACACTCTACCCACTACACTACCTCTCCGCTTTGACAAACTGACAGAGTGTCAGCTACTTGTGTAAGCGTCCAACACTTTACCCCCTACACTACCTCTCCGCTTTGACAAACTGACAGAGTGTCAGCTACTTGTGTAAGCGTCCAACACTCTACCCCCTACACTACCTCTCCGCTTTGACAAACTGACACAGTGTCAGTTACTTGTGTAAGCGTCCAACACTCTATCCACTACACTACCTCTCCGCTTTGACAAACTGACAGAGTGTCAGCTACTTGTGTAAGCGTCCAACACTCTACCCTCTACACTACCTCTCCGCTTTGACAAACTGACAGAGTGTCAGCTACTTGTGTAAGCGTCCAACACTCTACCCCCTACACTACCTCTCCGCTTTGACAAACTGACACAGTGTCAGCTACTTGTGTAAGCGTCCAACACTCTACCAACAACACTACCTCTCCGCTTTGACAAACTGACACTCAAACTGACACAGTGTCAGCTACTTCAGTAAGCGTCCAACACTCTACCCACTACACTACCTCTCCGCTTTGACAAACTGACACAGTGTCAGTTACTTGTGTAAGCGTCCAACACTCTATCCACTACACTACCTCTCCGCTTTGATAAACTGACACATTGTCAGCTACTTGTGTAAGCGTCCAACACTCTACCCACTACACTACCTCTCCGCTTTGACAAACTGACACAGTGTCAGCTACTTGTGTAAGCGTCCAACACTCTACCCCCTACACTACCTCTCCGCTTTGATAAACTGACACAGTGTCAGCTACTTGTGTAAGCGTCCAACACTCTACCCACTTCACTACCTCTCCGCTTTATCAAACTGACGCAGTGTCAGCTACTTGTGTAAGCGTCCAACACTCTATCCACTACACTACCTATCCGCTTTGACAAACTGACTCAGTGTCAGTTACTTGTATAAGCGTCCAACACTCTATCCACTACACTACCTATCCGCTTTGACAAACTGACACAGTGTCAGCTACTTGTGTAAGCGTCCAACACTCTATCCACTGCACTACCTCTCCGCTTTAACAAAGTTACTTGTGTGAACGTTTAACACTCTATCCACTACACTACCTCTCCGCTTTAACAAACTGACACAGTGACAGTTATTTGTGTGAGCCTCCAACACTCTATACACTACAGTCCCTCGCCGTGTTAACAAAATGACACTGTGTCAGTTACTTGTGTGAGCGTCCATTACTCCATCCACTACATTAACTCTCCGCTTTAACAAACTGACACATTTTGTCAGTTACTTGTTTGAGCGTTCAACACTCCATCCACTACACTACCTCTCTGCTTTAACAAACTGACACAGTGTCAGTTACTTGTGTGAGATTCCAACACTCGATCAACGACACTACCTTTCCGCTTGAACATACTGACACATTGTCAGTAACTTGTATGAGCGTCCAACACTCTATCCACTACACTTACTCTCCCATTTAACAAACTGACACAGTGTCAGTTACTTGTGTGAGCGTCCAACACTCCATCCACTACACTACCTTACCGCTTTAACAAAATGACAAAGTGTCAGTTACTTTTCTGAGCGTCCAACATTTATCTAATACATTACACTTTACTACCACTCCGTTTTAACAAACTGACACAGTGTCAGTTACTTGTGTGAGTGTCCAACACTCGATCAACTACACTACCGTTCGGCTTTAACATATTGACACATTTTCAGTTACTTGTGTGAGCGTCCAACACTTTATCCAATACACTGCCTCTCCGCTTTAACAAACTGACACATTGTCAGTTACTTGTGTGAGCGACCAACACTCTTTCCACTACACAACTCTCCGCTTTAACAAACTGACACAGTGTCAGGTAATTGTGTGAGCGTCCAACACTCTATCCACTACACTTACTTTCCACTTTAACAAACTGACACAGTGTCAGTTACTTGTATGAGCGTCCAACACTTCATCCACTACACTACCTTACCGCTTTAACAAAATGACAAAGTGTCAGTTACTTTTCTGAGCGTCCAACATTTATCTAATACATTACACTTCACTACCACTCCGTTTTAACAAACTGACACAGTGTCAGTTACTTGTGTGAGTGTCCAACACTCGATCAACTACACTACCGTTCGGCTTTAACATATTGACACATTGTCAGTTACTTGTGTGAGCGTCCAACACTTTATCCAATACACTGCCTCTCCGCTATAACAAACTGACACATTGTCCGTTACATGTGTGAACGTCCAACACTCTATCCACTTCACTACCTCTCCACTTTAACAAACTGACACAGTGTCACTTACTTGTGTGAGCGACCAACACTCTATCCACAATACTACCTCTCCGCTTTAACAAACTGACACAGTGTCAGTTTCTTGTGTGAGAGTCCAACACTCTATCCACTACACTTACTCTCCACTTTAACAAACTGACACAGTATCAGTTACTTGTGTGAGCGTCCAACACTCTACCCACTACACTACCTCTCGGCTTTGATAAACTGACACAGTATCAGTTACTTGTGTGAGCGTCCAACACTCTATCCACTACACTACCTATCCGCTTTGATAAACTGACAAAGTATCAGTTACTTGTGTGAGCGTCCAACACTCTATCCACTACACTACCTATCCGCTTTGATAAACTGACACAGTGTCAGCTACTTGTGTGAGCGTCCAACACTCTATCCACTACACTTCACTACCACTCCGCTTGATCAAACTGACACAGTGTCAGTTACTTGTGTGAGTGTCCAACACTCGATCAACTACACTACCTTTCCGCTTTAACATACTGACACATTGTCAGTTAATTGTGTGCGTGTCCAACACTCGATCAACTACACTACCTATCCGCTTTAACATACTGACACATTGTCAGTTACCTGTGTGAGCGTCCAACACTCTGTCCACTACACTTACTCTCCACTTTAACAAACTGACACAATGACAGTTTATTTGTGTGAGCGTCCAAAACTCTATCCACTACACTACCTATCCGCTTTGATAAACTGACACAGTATCAGTTACTTGTGTGAGCGTCCAACACTCTTTCCACTACACTTCACTACCACTCCGCTTTATCAAACTGACACAGTGTCAGTTACTTGTGTAGGTGTCCAACACTCGATCAACTACACTACCTTTCCGCTTTAACATACTGACACATTGTCAGTTACTTGTGTGAGTGTCCAACACTCGATCAACTACACTACCTATCCGCTTTAACATACTGACACATTGTCAGTTACTTGTGTGAGCGTCCAACACTCGATCAACTACACTACCTATCCGCTTTAACATACTGACACATTGTCAGTTACTTGTGTGAGCGTCCAACACTCTATCCACTACACTTACTCTCCATTTTAACAAACTGACACAGTGTCAGTTACTTGTGTGAGTGTCCAACACTCGATCAACTACACTTACTCTCCACTTTAACAAACTGACACAGTGTCAGTTACTTTTGTGAGCGTCTATATCCACTACACTACGCCTCCCTTTAAACAAAGTGACAAAATGTCAGTTACTTGTGTGAGCGTCCAACACTCTATCCACTAAACTTACTCTCCACTTTAACAAACTGACACAGTGTCAGTTACTTGTATGAGCGTCCAACACTCCATCCACTACACTACCGCTCCGCTTTAACAAAATGACAAAGTGTCAGTTACTTTTCTAAGCGTCCAACATTTATCTAATACATTACACTACATCCCTCTTTAACAAACTGACACAGTGTCAATTATCTGTGAAAGCGTCCAACACTCTATCCACTACACTGCACTACATTACACTTATTCTCCGCTTTAACAAACTGACACAGTTTGTCAGTTACTTGTGTGAGGGTCCAACACTCTTTCCACTTCACAACTCTCTGCTTTAACAAACTGACACAGTGTCAGTTACTTGTGTGAGCGTCCAACACTTTATCCACTACACAACTCTCTGCTTTAACAAACTGACACAGTGTCAGTTACTTGTGTGAGCGTCCAACACTCGATCCACTACACTACCGCTCCGCTTTAACAAACTGACACAGTGCCAGTTACTTGTCTGAGCGTCCAACATTTATCTAATACATTACACTACGTCCCACTTTAACAAACTGACACAGTATCAGTTACTTGTGTGAGCGTCCAACACTCTATCCACTACACTGCACTACATTACACTTATTCTCCGCTTTAACAAACTGACACAGTTTATCAGTTACTTGTGTGAGGGTCCAACACTCTTTCCACTTCACAACTCTCTGCTTTAACAAACTGACACAGTGTCAGTTACTTGTGTGAGCGTCTAACACTTTATCCACTACACAACTCTCTGCTTTAACAAACTGACACAGTGTCAGTTACTTGTGTGAGCGACCAACACTCGATCCACTACACTACCTCTCCGCTTAAACAAACTGACACATTGTCAGTTACTTGTGTGAGCGTCCAACATTTTATCCACTACGCTACCTCTCCGCTTTAACAAACTGACACATTGTCAGTTACTTGTGTGAGCGTCCAACTCTTTATCCACTACACTACCTCTCTGCTTTAACAAACTGACACAGCGTCAGTTACTTGTGTGAGCGTCCAACACTCGATCCACTACACTACTTCTTCGCTTCAACAAACTGACACAGTGCCAGTTACTTGTGAAGGACGGTAGTTTTACTCTGATTCATCTGGAGGGTTTTCATCACTAAGACATATGGATGCCTTATAAATATGTAATGTTAATACACCATTCTTGCTGTTACAAGTTTATTGGTAAAACATCTTAGCTAAGGTTTTCCCGTTGAACAAGTCATCAATTGCCGTCCCCTTTGTTGAAAAGTTCATCAAGTAATTTCATTTAGTTTGTCTCAGAGACATGGCAATGTTCAATAATGAAACAGTAGTGCGTTCGACTATCAATCTAGGGGTTGTGAGTTCGAATCAACGTCTGGTCACGGTTTCTGTGATGACTTATATACACCATTACGTCTCATTTTAATTCGTCTCTGATTGATAAATTTAAATGGGAAAGTTATAAGTAACATGCAGAGATTGATGGACACGACTACTGGTTAACATTCCCAGCGTGGTTATCAGTTACTTGCGGAGATGGATGTACACGACCAGTGGTTAATCTTCCTAATGTTATTATGATTTACATGCGGAGATGGATGTACAAGATTACTGGTTAACCTTACCAGCGTGGTTATCAGTAACTTGCGGGGATGGATGTACACGACTACTGGTTAACCTACCTAGCGTGATTATCAGTTACTTGCGGAGGTGGGTGTACACGACTAATTGTTAACATTCCCAGCTTGGTTGTCAGTTACATGCGGAGATGGGTGTACACGACTACTGGTTAACCTTCCCAGCGGGGTTATCAGTTACTTGCAGAGATGGGTGTACACGACTACTGGTTAACCTTCCTAGCGTGGTTATCAGTTACGTGCGGATATGGGTGTACATGACTGCTGGTTAACCTTCCCAGCGTGGTTATCATTTTCTTGCAGAGATGGGTGTACACGACTACTGGTTAACCTTCCTAGCGTGGTTATCAGTTACGTGCGGATATGGGTGTACATGACTACTGGTTAACCATCCGAGCTGGGTTAACAGCGGTTACTTGCAGAGATGGGTGTACACGACTACTGGTTAACCATCCGAGCGGGGTTGGGTGTACACTACTTCTGGTTAACCTACCCAGTATGGTTATCAGTTACTTGCAGAGGAGGGTATACATGACTACTGGTAAACCGTCCCAGCGTCGTTATGGTTTACTTGCGGGGATGGATGTACACGACACGGATTAATCTTCCCAGCGTGGTTATCAGTTACTTGCGGAGATGGGAGTACAGGATACTGGTTAACCTTCCCAGCGTGGTTATCAGTTACTTGCGGAGATGGGAGTACACGGCTACTGGTTAACCCTCCCAGCGTAGTTATGAGATACTTGCGGAGATGGGTATACACGACTACTTGTCAACATTCTCTGCGTGTTTATCAGTTACTTGCTGAGATGGGTATACACGACTTCTGGTTAACATTCCCAACAGGGTTATCAGTTACTTGCAGATATGGCTATACACGACTACTGGTTAACCTTCCTAGCGTGGTTATCAGTTACTTGCGGGGATGGGTGTACATGACTGTTGGTTAACCTTCCCAGCGTGGTTATCATTTTCTTGCGGAAATGGGTGTATATGACTACTGGTTAACCTACCAAGTATGGTTATCAGTTACTTGCAGTGGAGGTTGTACACGACTTCTTGTTAAACTTCACAACGTGGTTATCAGTTACTTGCGGAGATGGGTGTTCACGTCTACTTGATAACCATACCAGCGTGGTTATCAGTTACTTGCGGAGATGGGTGTACACGACTACTGGTTAACCTTCCCAGCGTGTTTATGAATTACTTGCGGAGATGGATCTACACGACTACTGGTTAACCTTCCACTCGTGGTTATGAATTAATTACGGAGATGGGTATACACGATTACTGGTTAACCTACCCAGCGTGGTTATCAGTTACTTGAGGAGGTGGGTGAACACGACCATTGGCTAACCTTCTAAGCGTGGACACAGGTACTTGTGGAGATAGTATATACATGACTACTGGTAAACTGTCCCAGCGTCGATATGGTTTACTTGCGGAGATGGATGTACACGACACGGATTAAACTTCCCAGCATGGTTATCAGTTACTTGCGGAGATGGGAGTACAGGATACTGGTTAACCTTCCCAGCGTGGTTATCAGTTACTTGTGGAGATGCTTGTACACGACTACTGGTTAACCTTCCCAGCGTGGTTATGAGATACTTGCGGAGATGGGTATACACGACTACTGGTCAACATTCTCTGCGTGTTTATCAGTTACTTGCGGAAATGGGTATACACGACTACTGGTTAACCTTCCCAGCGGGGTTATCAGTTACTTGCAGATATGGCTATACACGACTACTGGTTAACCTTCCTAGCGTGGTTATCAGTTACTTGCGGAGATGGGTGTACATGACTGTTGGTTAACCTTCCCAGCGTGGTTATCATTTTCTTGCGGAGATGGGTGTACATGACTACTGGTTAACCATCCCAGCAGGGTTATCGGCCGTTACTTGCAGAGATGGGTGTACAAGACTTCTGGTTAACCATCCCAGCGGGGTTATCAGTTACTTGCAGAGATGGGTGTACACGTCTACTGGTTAACCATCCCAGCGGGGTTATCAGTTACTTGCGGAGATGGGTGTACATGACTACTGGTTAACCTTCCCAGCATAGTTATCAGTAACTTGCGGAGATTGGTGTACAAGACTACTTGTTAACCTTCCCAGCGTGGTTATCAGTAACTGGCGGAGATGGGTGTACACGACTTCTTGTTTACCTTCACAGCATGGTTATGCGTTACTTGCAGAGACTGGTGTATACGACACTAGTTAGCATTCCCAGCGTGATTATGAGTTACTTGCAGAGATGGGTGTACAAGACTACTGGTTAACCTATCCAGTATGGTTATCAGTTACTTCCGGAGATGGATGTACACGACTTCCGGTTAACCTTTTCAGCGTGGTTATGAGTTATTTGCAGAGATGGGTGAACACGACACTGGTTAACCTTCCCAGCGTGGTTATCAGTAACTTGCGGAGGTGGGTGTTCACGACCACTGGTTAACCTTCCCAGCGTGGTTATCAGTAATTTGCGGAAATGGGTGTTACACGACTACTGGTTAACCTTCCCAGCGTGGTTATCAGTAACTTGCAGAGATGGATGTACACGACTTCTGGTTTACCTTCCCAGCATGGTTATGCGTTACTTGCAAAGATGGGTGTACACGACACTAGTTAACATTTCAAGCGTGGTTATGAGTTACTTGCAGAGATGGGTGTACAAGACTATTGGTTAACCTACCCAGTATGGTTATCAGTTACATCCGGAGATGGATGTACACGACTTCTGGTTAACCTTCCCAGCGTGAATATGAGTTACTTGCAGAGAAGGGTGTACACGACACTGGTTAAACTTCCCAGCGTGGTTATCAGTTACTTCTTTAGATGGGTGTACACGACTACCAGTTAACCTTCCCATCGTGGTTATGTGTTAATTGCAAAGATGGGTGTACACGACAACTGGTTTACCTTCCCAGCGTGTTTATAAGTTACTTGCGGAGATGGGTGTACACGAATACTGGTTTACCTTCCCAGCGTGTTTATAAGTTACTTGCAGAGATGGGTGTACATGACACTGGTTAATTTTCCCAGCGTGATTATCAGTTACTTGCGGAGATGGAAGTACACGACTACTGGTTAACCTGCCGAGCGTGGTTAATAGTTACTTGCAGAGGAAGCTGTACACGACTACTTGTTAAACTTCCCAACGTGGTTTTCAGTTACTTGCAGAGATGGGTGTACACGTCTACTAGTTAACCATGACAGCGTGGTTATCAGTTACTTGCGGAGATGGGTGTACACGACCACTGGTTAACCTTCCCAGCGTATTTATGAATTATTTGCAGAGATGGATCTACACGTCTACTGGTTAACCTTCCAATCGTGGTTATGAATTAAGTGCGGAGATGGGTGTATACGACTACTGGTTAACCTACCCAGCGTGGTTATCAGTTACTTAAGGAGATGGATGTACACGACTTCTGGCTAACCTTCCAAGTGTGGACACAGTTACTTGCGGAGATGGGATATACATGACTACTGGTAAACCGTCCCAGCGCGGTTATGGTTTACTTGCGGAGATGGGTGTACACGACACAGATTAACCTTCCAAGCGTGGTTATCAGTTACTTGAGGAGATGGGAGTACAGGATACTGGTTAACCTTCCCAGCGTGGTTATCAGTTACTTGCACAGATGGTTGTACACGACTACTGGTTAACCTTCCCAGCGTGATTATCAGATACTTGCGGAGATGCGTATACACGACTACTGGTCATCTTTCTCTGCGTGTTTATCAGTTACTTGCGGAGATGGGTGTACACGACTACTGGTTAACCTTCCCTGCGTGTTTATCAGATACTTGCTGAGATGGGTGTACACCACTCCTGTTTTAACTTCCCAGCAGGGTTATCAGTTACTTGCGGAGATCGGTGTACACGACTACTGGTTAACTTTTCCAGCTTGATTATCAGTTACTTGCGGAGATGGGTGTACACGACTACTGGTTTACCTTCCCAGCGTGGTTATCAGTTACTTGCAGAGATGGGTGTACATGGCACTGGTTAATTTTCCCAGCGTGATTATCAGTTACTTGCGGAGATGGAAGTACACGACTACTGGTTAACCTGCCCAGCGTGGTTAATAGTTACTTGCGGAGATGGGTGTACACGACTTCTGTTTATCCTTCCCAGTATGAGTATCACTCACTTGCAGAGGTGGGTGTACACGACTACTGGTTAACTTACCCAGCGTGGTTATGAGTTACTTGCGGCGATGGGTGTACATGATTAATGATTAACTTTTCCAGCTTGGTTATCGGTTACTTGTGGAGATGGGTGGACACGACTACTGGTTAACCTTCCCAGCGTTGTTATCAGTTTCTTACAGAGATGGGTGTACACGACTACATGGTTAACCTTCCAAGCTGGGTTATTAGTTACAGGCAGAGAGGGATGTACACGACTACAGGTTAATCTTCCCAGCGGGGAAATCAGTTACTTGCAGAGATGGGTGTACACGACTTCTGGTTAATCTTCCCAGCGTGGTTATCAGTTACTTGTGGTGATGGGTGTACACGACAACTGGTTAACCTTCCCTGCGGAGTTATCAATTACTTGCAGATATGGATTTACATGGCTACTGGTTAACCATCCAAGCGGAGTTATCAGTTACTTGCAGAGATGGGTGTACACGACTGCTGGTTAACCTTCCCTGCGTGGTTATCAGTTACTTGCGGAGATGGGTTTTCACGACTTCTTGTTAACCTTCCCAGCGTCGTTATGTGTTACTTGCTGGGATGGGTGTACAGAAGTGCTGGTTAACCTTCCGTGCATGGTTATCAGTTATTTGTGGAGATGGGTGAACACGACTATTTGTTGAACCTCCTGAGTGGTAGGTTATCTATTAATTTGTTAGATATCATTGGCATAAGAAAGACGCTAATATTCAAACAAACAAATAAATAAAGACAACACCATAATATAAAGTAAACAGTTTTATTTATTTGTTAAATGATTCATTAAATGATATGGGCGAGGAACTTACTTTACATCTCATAATCAAGGTATTTGTTTAACATTAGAAAAGATGGCCTTTACCATTTTGGATGCTTTATTATTAGGTTTACTGACTTTGTAAAGGTAATCAAAAGCTTTCCCATTTTACTGAAAAGGGCACTGATTTGAGTATAAAAAATAATACAATAAGCCTGTTAAATATATACTGTGTGTTGGTTATAATGTAAGAATAAAACAATAGAGCTTGTAAAATATATTTTGTGTGTTGGTTATATGTAAGACTTTTAATGTTTAGGAGTTCTCTTACAAAACGAAAAGCAACACGATATTTCCGAGTGCCATTTCCGGAAGAAAAATACAAGATGACGTGTCCATAGTCTCCTTACCATAAGTAAAAGTAAGCGAATGTGTCAATAGTCCCCCACTTACCATAAGGAAAAGCAAGCGAAGGTGTCAACATTCCCCCTCCCACTTACCATCAGGAAATACAAGCAAGAGGACGTTATAAGAATCCACTTACCATAAGGAAAAGTAAGCAAGAGGACATGTCAAGAGTCCCCTTACCATAAATAAAAACAAGAGGAATGTATCAAAAGTCGCCTTACCATAAGGAAAAGCAAAAGGATGTGTAGAGAGTCATCTTACCATAAAGAAAAAAGCAAGATGACGGTTCAATAACCCCCTTACCATAAGGAAAAGTAAGAGAACGTGTCAAGAATCTCTAAACCACACGGAAAATCAAGAGGAATGTGTGTAGATTCTCGTTCCATATGGAAAAACAAGAGGATATATCAAGATTTCACTTAACATGAAGAAAATCAAGAGGGTGCCTTACGAGTCTCTTACTTTAAGGAAACTCAAGAGAAATGTGTCTAGAGACCCCTTTATTTGAGGAAAAAAGAGAAAGTGTCTAGATTCGCATTACCATAAAGAAAAGCAAGAGGAATTTGTCATAAGTACCCTTACCACAAAAGAAAACAAGAGGTTGTGTCAAGATTTCCATAAGGAAAAGCAAAACAAAATATTTTAGAAACCTTTAACAAGAAAATCAAACAATAGAATTTGTTAGTGTCTCTTACAAGAAAGGAAAACAAAAAAAGCCCTTACAAAAACAAAGGCAAAATATATATTTCGGAATCGTCCCTTACCAGATGGAAAAAACGCAAGATATCAAGAGGAAAAAAGGAAAAATATTTCAAACGATTTGTTTTTCTTGACTTTTTTGTTTTGTTTCCTGCAGTACATTACAGATGCGTAAAGTCGACATTTAAAAAATAAGTTCTCTCGCCCTTTAACAAAAAAAGTTGCAAATTTAAAATAAAATCAACAATAAATACATAATTATATACAAGAATGACAATAACAAACTATTTACATATCACTTGTAGCGTACAGCATAACGGGTAGCGTTTATAAAACATCTACCCTGCTGTTTTGCTTTTCCCGCGGTTTTATTCTGGAAACAGGAGCCGTTCTGGTATCTTTGCTATCAGACACGGACTCAATCTTTCCCTCGTCCCCTCCGTGATCGAGATTGGCGCTCACTCGAATAAAATCTGGAGGATTGTCCATGAAAGATCGGCTGAACCGGGCAGATTTGCTGATATCTGTGTAGATATACATCTCACTGCGCACATCCCGGGCCTTTCTAAGTACAACTTCCAGTTTGGTCAGATCATCTAAGCTTGCAGTTGTCTTGGCATTCTCTCCATCTACACGTATATCCGGCTGCAGATTCTGTTCCTTATCTCCTTCGTCTGTCACGTGTGTTGCGGGGTAAAATCCGGCCTTCCGGCTTCGCAGTATACCACGAACTACTTCACCATAGGCAAATCCATTTTGGTTGGCAGGAAGACGCTGCGTCACGCACTCACCTGAAACGGTAATTAGCTACTCAATTAATAAATTGTATCAGAAAGGCAACATGTTCATTATTAAAATGAGTTATGCATTTGTATATGGAACATTAATAATGCAATTAATTCGAGAACGCTAAGCACAAAGAAAGGTAAACAAGTATAAAATGACATAACCTTTGCAACATGGAATAGAAAGAGAATGTTTAACCCATGGAGTCTCTAAATCTCAACACAGTTGTGATCCGCTCGAGTTTATATTCTGAACGGAATAGCTATATCGCCATCTGATAGTTTATGTACATTACATGTTATGTATTTTCTCAAAACAAATGCCAAAACAGTTTCTTTGAAATTTGGGGTTTGAATAAGAAAGAACATTGAGGCTATGTAAAATCAATATATACTTGCCAGCTAATGTCGGATACATACTTGCCAGCTAATGTCGGATACAAACTTGCCAGCTAATGTCGGACACATACGTGCCAGCTAATGTCGGATTCAAACTTGCCAGCTAATGTCGAACACATACTTGCCAGCTAATGTCGGATACATACTTGACAGCTAGTGTCGGATACATATTTGCCAGCTTATGTCGAGTACAAACTTGCCTGCTTATGTCGGATACATACTTGCCAGCTAATGTCGGATACATACTTGCCAGCTAGTGTCGGATACAAACTTGCCGGCTAGTGTCGGGTACAAACTTGCCTGCTTATGTCGGATTCAAACTTGCCAGCTAATGTCGGATACATACTTGCCAGCTAATGTCGGATACATACTTGCCAGCTAGTGTCGGGTACAAACGCGCCTGCTTATGTCGGATACATACTTGCCAGCTTATGTCGGATACAAACTTGCCATCTAATGTCGGATTCATACTTGTCAGCTAATGTCGGATACAAACTTGCCAGCTAGTGTCCGGTACAAACTTCTCAGCTCATGTCGGACACAAACTTACCAGCTAATGTCGGACAAAAACTTGCCAGCTAAAGTCGGACACAAACTTGCCAGCTAATGTCGGACACATACTTGCCAGCTAATGTCGGGTACAAACTTGCCTGCTTATGTCGGGTACAAACTTGCCAGCTAATGTCGGATACATACTTGCCAGCTAATGTCGGATACAAAGTTGCCAGATCATGTCGGATATATACTTGACAGCTAGTGTCGGATACAAACTTGCCAGCTAGTGTCGGGTACAAACTTGCCAGCTTATGTCGGATACAAACTTGCCAGCTAATGTCGGATACATACTTGCCAGCTAATGTCGGACACAAACTTGCCAGATAATGTCGGACACAAACTTGCCAGCTAACGCCGGACACAAACTTGCCAGCTAATGTCGGAGACAAACTTGCCAGCTAATGTCGGACACATACTTGCCAGCTAATGTCGGACACATACTTGCCAGCTAATGTCGGATACAAACTTGCCATCTAATGTCGGATACAAACTTGCCAGCTAATGTCGGATATATACTTGACAGCTAGTGTCGGATACAAACTTTCTAGCTAATGTAGGATACATACTTGCCAGCTTATGTCGGATACAAACTTGCCAGCTAATGTCGTACAAAAACTTGTCAGCTAATGTCGGATACATACTTGCCAGCTAATGTCGGACACAAACTTGTCAGCTAATGTCGGATACAAACTTGCCAGCTAGTGTCGTACACATACTTGCCAGCTAATGTCGGACACAAACTTGCAAGCTAATGTCGGATACATACTTGCCAGCTAATGTCAGTTACAAACTTGTCAGCTAATGTCGGATACAAACTTGTCAGCTAATGTCGGATACAAACTTGCCAGCTAATGTCGGATACAAACTCTAATAGCGCTACTCAATAGTTTAACGAATATATTGGAAATACAAAAGTGGCGGGTTAGCTGTTCCGTTCAGTATATATTAACACATCAATACACATAGTGAACTAACCATTGTGTCTATATACCGACGTGAAGATTAGGCATGTTATTTTTATTATACATCAACTGGAGACATAAGCTTAAGTCACTCATCTCCGTATATTAACCACAAGTATGTCCAACATATCTGGAACATGCCTATGTACCATTGCAGCTTGTATATCATAACTAGATATTAAACAGACATCTAACTATGGTTCTTTTCAACAACAACAAAACTGACATGACTCTATTCATAAATAAATATGGCTATATTCACCAGATATGTCGTTACAATTCTAGTTAACAAAAAGCCATGAAGTGATGCTTCTGTTCACCAGATATGTCGTTACAATTCTAGTTAACAGATAACCAAACAGTGATGCTTCTATTCACCAGATATGTCGTTACAATTCTAGTTAACAAAAAGCCATGAAGTGATGCTTCTGTTCACCAGATATGTCGTTACAATTCTAGTTAACAGATAACCAAACAGTGATGCTTCTATTCACCAGATATGTCGTTACAATTCTAGTTAACAGATAACTATGCACCGATGCTTTTATTCACCAGATATGTCGTTACAATTCTAGTTAACAGATAACTATGCAGTGATGCTTTTATTCACGAAACAATTATTATAGATTACAATGAATTATGGGTTATAATGAGTTATTAATTACAATGAATTATGGGTTATAATGAGTTATAGATTACAATGAATTATGGGTAATAATGAGTTATGGATTACAATGAGTTATGGATTACAATGAGTTATGAATAACAATGAATTATGGGTTTTAATGAGTTGTGGATTATAATGAGTTATGGATTACAATGAATAATGGGTTTTAATGAGTTATTGGTTATAATGAGTTATGGGTTATAATGAGTGATTGGTTATAATGAGTTATGGGTTATAATGAGTGATGGGTTATAATGAGTTATGGATTATAATGAGTTATGGGTTATAATGAGTGATGGATTATAATGAGTTATGAATTACAATGAATTATGGGTTTTAATGAGTTATTGGTTATAATGAGTGATGGGTTATAATGAGTTATGAATTACAATGAATTATGGGTTTTAATGAGTTATTGGTTATAATGAGTGATGGGTTATAATGAGTGATGGATTATAATGAGTTATGGGTTATAATGAGTTATGGGTTATAATGAGACCATTCATTAGTCGGTCAGCTATGTTTGTTTTGGCCAGGATCATAGTACCAATGCTGGATTTCTGACGATATCCATTTTTTACTGAACATATATCTTATATCAAGATCTACTCACCAGTTATCTAGTTATGGACACACCAGATCAGATATGGTCCCACTCAACAGATATCTTGTTATGGCTCTACTCATCATATATCCAGTTATGGTTCCACCCAACAGATATCCTGTTATCGCTCTACTCAACAGATATTCAGTTATGGTTCTTATCACTACGAGTGATATCAAGTTATGGTTTTTATCACCATATATCAAGTTATGGTTCTATTAACCGCATAATAAGTTATGACTTAATTTACCTGATATCTAATTATGGTTCTATTCACCTGATATCAAGTTTTGGCTATTAGCACTAAGTAAACATAAACATCCCTTCTAAAATAGTTGATTTTTATCACCTACCAAGTTTGAGATTCAGCTGGTTTTTCTCCTGCCGTTTGTATGCGAGGATTACGCGCTTGATGGCAACAGCTTCATCTGCAGGTTTATCAAGCGTCTGATTGACAGCTGTAAATAGTGATATAGAACATGGTTTGTATACGTTGTAAATAGTGTTTCACAACTGATGTTGAATAAACCAGTTTCAAACCCCGACTGTATCGACAATCGTCTGCTCATTTAACCACTGTGTGTTATTTGTAAGAACGTAAACTCATCTAACATAACCTTTCAAATGCTGGTATAACATGTAACAGATACATCTAAAATGTGAAGACAGATATGTTTAAAGTGTGAAGACATATGTTGCTGGTTGCAGATACATTTAAAGTGTAAAGACTTTATCCTAGAGTTATTTCACTACAAAGTTTATCAAGATCGGTACGAAAATACAAAACCACTCCCTGTTGTACATTTTTAGCGTCACAGAATCGCGTCATATTTACAAACTCACCATTATGTTTATCTTTGATGTCTTCATTCGTCTGCTTTATAGTCTTATCATGTCCATGTTGGTATTCCTAGAAAATGAGAATTCAGTTTATGTTTTATAAACACGTGATATTGGCTTATCCATCTATATTTATTCGACATTCATTGACGTATTGTTAAAATCAATTTTACCCAGTAGAAATGTTTTGTAAAATAATCATACAGTTTTTCCCATTTCACGGTAGTATATAATATGGCAAAGTTTTAAAAATACAAATTGATAATATTTATATATTTTTCTATCATTGCTGTGAAAACTGATGACAATAAAATATATTGTTCACTTTTTAAGTAAAAAAATGATCAGAATTTAAATAGTAAGGGATGTAAACGTACTTTCAGGTTTGGAACCACGACTTTCTCCCTGGTCAGCAGATCTCTAACAACAAAGGTCCCATTTATTTGGTCATGGGAAATGTTTCTGTAAAATTAACATGCAATATAATGAATGCTGGTTGAAGATTGACAATATCCTCTAATAATAATAATTATAATAATAATAATGACGATGACGTTGACAATAATAATAATAATAATACTAGTAATAATAATAATAATAATAATTATAATAATAGTAGTAATAATGACAATGACGATGACAGTAATAATAATACTAGTAATAATAATAATAAAAACAATAATGATAATAATCATGTTGATACTAATGATGATGATAATAATGACTTCAATTTACGAGAATGATGTATTTCACAATAAACATATTACAAACGATCATCATACTTATATATATATATATATATGAAGATACTTATTTTGATGTAAAAAGGCTATTCGATTGTCTAATAAAATCGGGCGGTTCTATTCAGATCTATTCTGAGGCGTTCCTCCACCTGTAAAACTGAAGATATCATATATAACCTGGAATGTGTTGAAAATGGCGTTAAACCTCATTTCAAAAAAAACATTTTTTACATTTATAATGATTGTACTAATGGTACGTCTGTGTCGGATACATTCCTATTAGTACACCCCGTTATATCTTATGCTGATGATCATTGAATTATCATGACAATCAAATTGTATCATACTAAAACATGCTGCGGTATATCAGTCTATTTAAAACATGACATACGTAATGATAACGTTATTACATGTCTGATCTTTGCGTGTCCGGTTTTGGATATACATGTATATATAATGCACGACGTTATATCTTGTGCAGATTGTCCTTGAATTATCCTGACAGTTAGAATAAATGTTACATTAAATATGAAATGTGCCCCACCAAGTGTGAACATTTAATACGCTGACAACCTATTTCTGAAATTAGTATTGCTCATATGGGATTGGAACATTTATAAACGGTTTACCTGTTGTCCAAGGTGAATGACGTATTGTTGATATCCATACTCCTGTGTATGCCGGTCATTACAACCCGGGCACGAGCCTCCTCTCTGGCCAGGTACGCCTTCTCAAACTCAGCAGATAACTAAAGTTTACGAGTATATGAAAACTCTATTTAACATCGTTTAATTGTTATTTCAAAGACATTTGACAGATGTTCAAAGAATGTTATTAATACTTATCGTCTTAGACATTTGGCAGGTGTAATCATACAGTCGAAAACGTATTATTCGCTGATATTTGACAGATGCCAGCATACATTTATGACTTACTGTTCATAGAAATTTGTCATATGTTAGCATACATATAAGAAGTTTTGTTTATAAGCATTTGACATATGTAAGTATTCATTTAAGACGTTTTGTTCATATAAATTTGTCGTATGTAAGCATTCATTAAAGACGTTTTGTTCATAGACATTTGACATATGTGAGCATTCATTTAAGACGTTTTGTTCATAGACATTTGACACATGTAAGCATTATTTTAAGACGTTTTATTCATAGACCTTTGACATATGTGAGCATTCATTTAAGAAGTATTTATCATAATACATTTGGCAGATGTCAGCATTCATTTAAGACTGACTGGAAACTGTCCATAGGCATTCAATAGTTACATAATTGCTGTTCATAGACATTTGACATATGTAAGCAAGGCGTATTGCAGATGCCAGTATTCATATAAGACTTATTGATCATATACATTCTATAGATAAACACATATTGTCCACAGACATTTGACATATGTAAGCAAATGAGACAAATATAAAGTAAGAGGACGTACCTCCCGAGCATTCTTGGCCAGTTTCTTCCACTTGTCAACATGTTTGTGAAATCTCTCTAGCTGTTTGTCGGCCTTACTGCCAAGCATAACTCTGTAAAACGCCTGGCAGAAAGAGAATCATATTCGTGATTGGTTAATGGTTACATTTCGTTTTTTTATACTTGATCCTAAGGAGATGTTCAGAAATAAATCGATACAAACAATAATTTAATTACAAATTATTATAATTATAATTGTAAACTGAAAAAAAAATAACCCAATAATCTATTTCTGAACGGCATGAAGGCGCCACATTTTAATGGAGTGTTACATCAAATTCAACACGTGACATGTCACCCAGGCATAATGAACATTAATCCGAGTGGACCAACTATACTTCCACTCGTAACACGTACACTTTCTCACGTCACTATTTTAACGAGCTGTGTCCGAAACCACAACCTCTGTGGTGAGAAGTGAATGATTCAAGACCACACGAACGCAGAGGACCCCAGAGGACCCCAGAGGATTACAGAGGACCCAGAAAACCCCAGAGGATCAAAGAGGAACCCAGACGACCTAATAGGATATCAGAGGATTCCAGAGTATCCAATGGGGACCCCAGAAGAGCCCAGGGAACCCCATAGGATCGCAGAGGACCCCAGAATTTACATCAACGCTGTTATTTTGTATAAGTTACTTTACCGTTATTGTATGGTCATATTTAAATTTTTAAAACAGTTTTCTGAATATTGTGATGCAAATGTCATAATGAAAGTCACACTATTGTTACAATTTATTAAAATCAAATGACATTAAAATTACATATGTTTCAAATGACAAGCATCAACTTTTAGATCGGACAGCAACATCAACCACAGATAGATCCTACATTTAAAATGTAAATACAGACTTAGATGCATTCTATTATAAATAGAAATATCAAACTTTTTACGATTCGGATATAACTGCTACTTTGTTTTATCAATAATATCATTGGGAAGTTTGCATTTGACTCCAAAGTTAAATATCAAAAGGATAATGCATTTTCCATGATTATAAGTAGAATTATTCCATAAAAGGAGTCATAGATCTTAAATTTAAATTAATATCTAAATTATACAATATTTATTTTTAGTTTTATTACGTTTTCGATATCTTT
>CM055894.1:78930927-78955927 GCA_029582155.1 Panopea generosa | reverse complement strand
CCAAAGTATTGACCCCGATCTGGCAAAAATGTCATATTGGATTTAGTCATGGTAAACATTTGCTTAGATAGGATAAATACATGCCCTTGATTTAGCGATAACTTTATTCTTTGTTTTCAAGGCACTAACTCCTATTAATAATACATCATGTACAAGTACCAAAATGCTGTATGTTTATATATATTAGGATGCTGAGATGTTGGGTGCCAAAACTGGTTCACTGTTTTTCTTAATATTCAATGTTAATTTAGAAATAGTCTGTCCGGCTGTGTCAAAGTTAAAAGAAAATAAGTCTCAATTCGTACACTTTACAATTTTATTTATCACTTAAATTTTTAAGTGAAATATTCAAAACAGGCAGAGCTTCGTAAAACCCTTTCAGAAAATACCAAACACGAAAGATGACCCTATCTTAGCTCGTATCCATGACTCCCGTGAACCGATCTCCATTTTCTTTTATAGAAAATCTCGGCCACTTAAATGTTGATGGTCCACATTTCACGGATACAAGCACTTCCACCTAGATCCTGCTTATATAAACTAAGATGTTATTTTTAGTATCGAAACAATACTACGATTGATAACAGGAATCATTAGTGGCAATAATCACCTAAATGCCCCCACTTAATAAACATACAACCTCCATTGTTTTAACAAGAGTCTCGTGCTTCGTAACAAGATTCAATCATCAGCCTACATACCCAGTTCCTAAGTGGTCTGAACACAATGTATGGTCAGCAAATTTGATAGGATTTCAAGTCATGTTTGACCCAATATCATCATGGTATTGACACACGGCTTTTAACAACTATAGCTCATGCCAATTGTTGAGCTTTTGAGTTTAGGTGAGCGAGTTTGTGCTGTTATCATCCTTGGAAAATTTGGCTTCTAACTCTACATTTAAGTTTAGGTAGAAGTTGTATACAATACTTTCACTTTTGTATTGCGGTTCTTGTTCTAATTTCTTATATTTATTTCCAATAAAATGATGGATTTATTTTTGAATTAATTTGTATCCTATAGAACATTACACCGTTTGGGTTCAATATCTTATACACAAACATACCCGGCAGCATCGTTCTATATTGCCCCATTTCAATTTTGTTACCGACCCAAGACAACCCCACCCGCTTACCCCACATATCCCTTTTTTAAATGTTATTCTATTCTATTGCTTTCTTTGTACGTATTTTTATCTACCAGCAGGAGAGATGCCAAACGTAAATTTCACAATTTTTTTGTGAAATAGTCGTGCGTGTTTTGTGAAATATTCGCACGAATTTCTCATAAATCCCATCTAAAATATCAGCTTTTTTAGTGGGGATATGGATAGAATAAAACATTAAACAATAAATTATTACACACAGAGAGATCCTGTGTATTCCATGTCTATACTATATTGATAAAACATGTTTTATGTGCGTGATATCGCCAGCGGTAATGTCCGAACAGGTAACATTATGTCATCCACGATGTATCGGTAAACAACATTACGCTTACTCAAGATAGTCACACACAGCAGGATGTTTAATTGCTATAATCACTGAACACGTAATGGTCAACCGTACGCAGTTATCGCTGTGTAAACAACACGTGTAGTAAATGGGTATGAGTGAGTGAGTGAGTGAGTGAGTGAGTGAGTGAGTGAGTGTGTGTGTGTGTGTGTGTGTGTGTGTGTGTGTGTGTGAGAGAGAGAGAGAGATTATTAGCTCTCACGATTTAAATGAAATGAATATTGCAATTCTCGATACCTTTAAGTCCGTATCAGTTTCAAATCGGTATTAACAACTGGTATTTATATTTGGTATCCATGTATACCTCTGGACATTTATTTTTTCTGATACGATGTCATATCTTAAAAGAACTGCGTTTAGGACAGTAGGCCTACTTTTTAGCCCCTCCGCCAATACCCAGAGTGCACTATAGTGTTATCTTTGTGGTCATTTATAATTCGGTCAGGCCACTCTCCCTCACATTGGGTAGACAGATATCTGGCGTTGTTGTTTGAAGTACATGTGTATGTTTGTGTAATGTGAGCTTGCTCCGTATGTACACACACACTAACAAGTCACGTATAAAGTCTGTAAATGCAGGTAAAAATATAGATTTTGACTAAATTATGCATGACCTTGGCTAATCAGATACCTGCTTTACTTTCTGTTTTAACCTAAAGCTGTTGCAGCTGGAATCTACTACATCATTTACTACTGCTACTACTGCGTCTTATACTACATCTAAAACTGCTACTACTACTCCTAGTACTGCATCTAATACTGCAACTACAATACTAGTACTGCATCTTATACTGCTACTACTGCACCTAGTACTGCATCTGATACTGCTACTACTGAAACTCATACTGCTACTAATGCACCTAGAACTACATCTAATACTGCTACTACTTCACCTAGTACTGCATTTAATACTGTTACTACAACACCTAGCACTGCATATTATACTGCTACTACTGCATCTAGAACTGTATCTAATACTGCTATTATTTCACCGAGTGCTGCATCTAATACTGCTTCTACAATACATAGTACTGCATCTAATATTGCTACTATTTCACCTAGTGCTGCATCTAATACTGCCAATACTACACCTAATACTGCATCTTATACAGCTACTACTGCACCTAGTACTACATCTAATAATAATACTACTTAATTTAGTGCTGCATCTTATACTGCTACTACTGCATCTAATACTGCATCTTATACTCTTCTACTACACCTAAAACTGCATCTAATACTGCTACTACTGCTACTAGTTCTACATCTACTACTACTACACCATATAGTACTGCATTTAATACTGTTACTACCACAGCTAGTACTGCATCTATTGCTGCTACTACTACATCTAGTACTGCATCTAATACTGCTACTACTACACCTTATACTACATCTAATACTGCTACTACTACGCCTAGTACTGCATCTAATAATGCTACTATGGCACCTAATACTACATCTTATACTGCTTCTTCTACACCTAGTACTACACCTAGTTCTACATCTAATATTGCTACTACTACACCTAGAACTGCATCTAATACTGCTACTATTGCACCTAATACTACATATAATACTGCTACAACTACACATAGTACTGCACCTAGTACTGCATCTAATACTGCTACTACAACACCTAGTAATGTACCTTATACTACATCTAATACTGCTACTACCACACCTAGTACTGTACCTAGTACTGCATCTAATACTGTTACTATTGCACCTAGTACTACATCTAATACTGCTACTACTACACCTAGTACTGTACCTTAAACTACATCTAATACTGCTACTTCTACACCTAGTACTGCATCAAGTTCTGCATCTAATACTGCTATTACTACACCTAGTACTGCATCAATACTGTTACTATTGCACCTAGTACTACATCTAATACTGCTACTACTACACCTAGTACTGTACCTTATACTACATCTAATACTGCTACTACTACGCCTAGTACTGCACCTTGTACTGCATCTAATACGGTTAGTATTACACCCAGTACTACATCTTATACTTCTACTACACCTAGTACTACATCTAATACTGCTACTTCTACACCTAGTACTGCGTCTAATAATGTTACTACTACACCAAGTACTGCATCTCATACTGCTACTACTACACCTAATTCTGCATCTAATAATGCTACTATTACACCTAGTTCTACATCTAATACTGCTACCATTCACCTAGTACTGCATCTAGTTATACTACTACTGCACCAAGTACTGCATCTTATAATGCTACAACTGTACCTAGTACTACATCTAATACTTATACTATTACACCCAGTACTACATCTAATACTACTACTACATCTAGTACTACATCTAATACTGCTACTACATCTAGTACTACATCTAATACTGCTACTTTTACACCTAGTACTGCATATAATACTGATACTACTGCACCTACTGCTGCATATAATACTGCTACTTTTACACCTAGTACTGCATCTAATACTGATACTAGTGCACCTAGTACTACATCTAATACTGCTACTACTACACCTAGTACTGTATCTAATAATGCTTCTATTACAACTATTTCTGTATCTAATACTGCTACTACTGCACCTAGTACTGCATCTAATAACGCTACTACTGCACCTAGTACTGCATCAAATACTGCTACTACTACACTTAGTACTGCATCTAATACTGCTACTACTGCACCTAGTGCTGCATCTAGTACTGCTTCTAATACACCTAGTACTGCATATAATACTGCTACTACTACTGCTACTACTACACATAATACTGCATCTAATACTGATACTAGTGTACCTTGTACTACATCTAATACTGCTACTACTACACCTAGTACTGCATCTAATAATGCTTCTATTTCACCTATTTCTGCATCTTATACTGCTACTACTGCACCTAGTACTGCATCGAATAATGGCACTACTGCAACTAGTACTGCATTTAATACTGCTACTACTGCACCTAATACTGCATCAAATACTGCTACTACTGCACCTAGTGCTGCATCTAGTACTGCTACTACTACACCTAGTACTGCATCTAATAATGCCACAACTGCACCTAGCACTGCATTTAATACTGCTACTACTACACCTAGTATTGCATCTAATAATGCTACTACTGCACCTAGTACTGCATCTAATACTGCTACTACTACATCTAGTACTGCATATAAAACTGCTACTACTGCACCTAGTACTACATTTAATATTACTACTACTACACCTAGTACTGTATCTTACAGTACTACTTCTACTACATCACCTAGTACTGCAACTAATACTGCTGCTACTACTACACCTAATACTGCATCTAATACTGCTGCTACTACTCCACCTAGTACTGCATCTAATAATGATACTACTGCACCTAGTATTGCATCGAATACTGCTACTACTGCACCTAGTACTACATCTTATACTGCTACTACTGCACCTAGTACTGCATCTAATACTGCTACTACTGCACCAAGTATTACATCTTATACTGCTACTACTACACCTAGTACTGCATCTAATACTGCTACTACTGCACATAGTACTACATTTAATACTGCTACTACTACACCTAGTACTGCATCTTCCAGTACTTCTTCTACTATATCACCTAGTACTGCAACTAAAAGTTAAATACTGCTACTACTACACCTAGTACTTCATCTAATACTGCTACTACTACACCTAGTACTACATTTTATACTGCTACTACTGCACCTAGTGCTGCATCTAATACTGCTACTACTACACCTAGTACTGCATCTTATACTGCTACTACTATGCCTAGTACAGCATCTAATACTGCTACTACTACACCTAGTACTACATTTTATACTGCTACTACTGCGCCTAGTGCTGCATCTAATACTGCTACTACTGCACCTAGTACAGCATCTAATAATGCTACTACCACACCTTGTACTACATTTTATACTGCTACTACTGCACCTATTACTGCATCTTATACTGCTACTACTACGCCTAGTACAGCATCTAATAATGCTACTACTGCACCTAGTGCTGCATCTAATGCTGCTACTACTACGCCTAGTACTGCATCTTATACTGCTACTACTACACCTAGTACTACATTTTATACTGCTACTACTGCACCTATTACTGCATCTTATACTGCTACTACTACGCCTAGTACAGCATCTAATAATGCTACTACTGCACCTATTACTGCATCTAATACTGCTACTACTATGCCTAGTACTGCATCTTATACTGCTACTACTACACCTAGTACTACATTTTATACTGCTACTACTGCACCTATTACTGCATCTTATACTGTTACTACTGAGCCTAGTACAGCATCTAATAATGCTACTACTGCACCTATTACTGCATCTAATACTGCTACTACTACACCTAGTACTACATTTTATACTGCTGCTACTACACCTAGTACTACATTTTATACTGCTTCTACTGCACCTATTACTGCATCTTATACTGCTACTTCTACACCTAGTACAGCATCTAATAATATAACTACTGCACCTATTACTGCATCTTATACTGCTACAATTACACCTAGTACTACATTTTATACTGCTACTACTGCACATAATGCTGCATCTGATACTGCTACTACTACGCCTAGTACAGCATCTAATAATGCTTCTACTGCACCTAGTGCTGCATGTAATACTGCTACTACTGCACCTAGTACTGCATCTAATAATGCTACTACTGCACCTAAAACTGCATCTAATACTGCTACTACTGCACCTAGTATTACATCTAATACTGCTACTACTACACCTAGTACTGCATCTAATACTGCTCCTACTGCACCTAGTACTGCATCTTACAGTACTACTTCTACTACATCACCTAGTACCGCAACTAATAGTTAAATACTGCTACTACTACACCTAGTACTGCATCTAATATTGCTGCTACTGCTACACCTAATACTGCATCTAATACTGCTGCTACTTCTCCACCTAGTACTGCATCTAATAATGCTACTACTGCATCTAGTATTGCATCGAATACTGCTACTACTGCACCTAGTACTACATCTAATATTGCTACTACTGCACATAATACTGCATCTAATACTGCTACTACTACACTTAGTACTGCATCTAATACTGCTACTACTGCACCTAGTACTACATTTAATACTGCTACTACTGCATCTAGTACTGCATCTAATACCGCTACTACTACACCTAGAACTGCATCTTACAGTCCTACTTCTACTACTCCACATAGTACTGCAATTAATAGTTAAATACTGCTACTACTACATCTAGTACTTCATTCAATACTGCTAATACTGCACCTAGTACTACATCTTATACTGCTACTACTACATCTAGAACTTTATCTAATACTGCTACTACTGCACCTAGTGCTGCATCTAATACTGCTACTACTGCACCTAGTACAACATCTAATACCGCTACTACTATGCCTAGTATTGCATCTAATAATGATACTATTACATCTAGTACTACATCAATTACTGCTTCTAGTGCACCTAGTACTGCACATAGTACTACATCTAATACCGCTACTAGCGCACCTAGTACTGACCTAGTACTACATCTAATACTGCTACTACTACGCCTAGTACTACATCTAATACTGCTACTACTATGCCTATTACTGCATCTAATAATGCTACTACCACACCTAGTACTGCATCTTATACTGCTACTACTACGCCTAGTACAGCATCTAATACTGCTACTACTACACCTAGTACTACATTTTATACTGCTACTACTGCACCTAGTGCTGCATCTAATACTGCTACTACTACACCTAGTACTGCATCTTATACTGCTACTACTACGCCTAGTACAGCATCTAATACTGCTACTACTACACCTAGTACTACATTTTATACTGCTACTACTGCACCTAGTGCTGCATCTAATACTGCTACTACTGCACCTAGTACAGCATCTAATAATGCTACTACTGCACCTAGTACTTCATTTTATACTGCTACTACTGCACCTTTTACTGCATCTTATACTGCTACTACTACGCCTAGTACAGCATCTAATAATGCTACTACTGCACCTAGTGCTGCATCTAATACTGCTACTACTACGCCTAGTACTGCATCTTATACTGCTACTACTACACCTAGTACTAAATTTTATACTGCTACTACTGCACCTATTACTGCATCTTATACTGCTACTACTATGCCTAGTACAGCATCTAATAATGCTACTACTGCACCTATTACTGCATCTAATACTGCTACTACTATGCCTAGTACTGCATCTTATACTGCTACTACTACACTTAGTACTACATTTTATACTGCTACTACTGCACCTATTACTGCATCTTATACTGCTACTACTACGCCTAGTACAGCATCTAATAATGCTACTACTGCACCTATTACTGCATCTAATACTGCTATTACTACACCTAGTACTACATTTTATACTGCTACTACTACACCTAGTACTACATTTTATACTGCTTCTACTGCACCTATTACTGCATCTTATACTGCTACTACTACACCTAGTACTACATTTTATACTGCTACTACTGCACATAATGCTGCATCTGATACTGCTACTACTACGCCTAGTACTGCATCTAATAATGCTTCTACTGCACCTAGTGCTGCATGTAATACTGCTACTACTACGCCTAGTACTGCATCTTGTACTGCTACTACTACGCCTAGTACAGCATCTAATTATGCTACTACTGCACCTAGTGCTGCATCTAATACTGCTACTATTACACCTAGTACTACATTTTATCCTGCTACTACTGCACATAATGCTACATCTAATACTGCTACTACTACGCCTAGTACTGCATCTAATAATGCTTCTACTGCACCTAGTGCTGCATCTAATACTGCTACTACTATGCCTAGTACTGCAGCTGATACTGCTACTACTACGCCTAGTACTGCAGCTTATACTGCTACTACTACGCCTAGTACTGCAGCTTATACCGCTACTACTACGCCTAGTACTGCAGCTTATACTGCTTCTACTGCAACTAGTGCTGCATCTAATGATACTATTACACCTAGTACTACATTTTATACTGCTACTACTGCACCTAGTGCTGCATCTAATGATATTATTACACCTAGTACTACATTTTATACTGCTACTACTACACCTAGTACTACATTTATTACTGCTACTGCATCACCTAGTGCTGCATCTAATGCTGCTATTACACCTAGTACTACACTTAATACTGCTACTATTGCACTTAGTACTACATTTAATACTGTTACTACTGCACCTAGTACTGCACCTAGTGCTGCATCTAATGCTGCTATTACAACTAGTGCTACATTTAATACTGCTACTACTACACCTAGTATTACATTTATTACTGCTACTGCATCACCTAGTGCTGCATCTTATGCTGCTATTACACCTAGTACTACAATTAAATCTGCTACTATTGCACCTAGTACTACATTTAATACTGTTACTACTGCACCTAGTACTGCACCTAGTGCTGCATCTAATGCTGCATCTAATACTGCTACTACTACACCTAGTACTACAATTAATACTGCTACTATTGCACCTAGTACTACATTTAATACTGTTACTACTGCACCTAGTACTGCACCTAGTGCTGCATCTAATGCTACTATTACACCTCGTACTACATTTAATACTACACCTAGTACTGCATATCATACATCTACTACTAAACCGGTTCTGCTGCTGTCGCTGCTGCTCTACACCACAACCTCAAGTGTAGAAGCGGACTCCGAAACCATTATTAGAGAACCTGGCAACCAACTGGTAAGCAGTCACTGCCCCAAGACAACATACGATAGTCAACGAAATAAAACAAAACACAATAACAACAGCTTGTTTACATATTATTTCGCCGTCATACTCCACTTTCTACCATTCTATTCAATTCAGCCGTGCAGCCGCTCTTAAAGAAAGGGATAAATAATTTGACAGACAGAGAAGTTATGAGTAAATTAAAAATGTGTTACATACCGGATATCAGTCAATGTTAGTTCCACTTAATACAGAACTGCAGAATCCCGAGAATGCCGAAGAAAGTACTGCAATGTCCATTGTTTATCTTATTATGAGATTTTCTATTGTAACTAAAACCTAATGCATGTATACATCACTCACTTGAAAGTATGCACTATATATAGATTGTACGCACAAACTGCGAAACTGCCGGTGACATTTGACAGTTCAACAAACTCTACACGCCCCGAGGCAACGCTCGTTTACAACTGTGACCACTACCAGGGTAATTAACTAAGTAAGAAGATCCCTGGCATAACACACCAGTGTCTACACAACACCATGTGTTAAGCTACACACTTTCTCACCCCATCTCCACATGTAGGCCAAATGTGTTAAATACTATCGTATTTTTATTTTTAAAACGAATCGATACTAGAATCAAGACTGATAGTTAATTAGCACCTCGCGGTCACTTTTTTATTTTCTTATAATGACAACACGGATGATAAATAACATCGACCAAATATTGACCAAAATTTTCTCTCCTAACCATGACATCTGAAAAACTAAACATCCGAACGAGCCATAAAGCCGATCAGTAAGGAATTAAAGTGATAATGATAACTAACGGGTGCTGATATATTATCGATCTACACTTTTTGTTGATTCTCTATTGATTCTGTATAGCATATGCATACATGCATTTGCGTAAAGGCCAAATAAGAAACTGAGAGTTTGTCCGTCTGTCTGTCTGTCTGTCTGTCTGTCTGTCTGTCTGTCTGTCTGTCTCCATCCACTCGGCTGCATCGTTTTTTCCTTATCATTATATTAATATTAAATATATTAGGAAAGAAAACAAATGAGAAATACGGTGTAACACATTTTTTACATTAAGTTCAGAGAACGTCAGATGTTGTTGTTATGGTCAAGTTACTGAGCTACACAAGGTGTCTATCAATCTTGTTATCTATTGTAATCGCATTGACCATCCCGCGCTTGTAACCAAGACTTTATACACAGCATGGTGCAGACATCGTGTTAGAGATTGGTGTGTTGTTATAATTATGGTTTTAGGATTGATACATTCAGTCAGTTGGGAAGATTGGTGGATTCAATATATTTTATCAGTGGCACTTACACAACCCAGTCACCAGTCACTTACAGTTGAATAATTCTTCACGACGCCCTCAGATGTATATATATATATATATATATATATATATATATATATATATACATGGGGGAACAGAACCAATGACACTACTCGCATCTTGTGTCGCTGATCGTCAGATTTGGGTTATATTGAACTGACATGTCAATGGTTGATATGAAAGTCGAAATAATCGGTACGCATCAATAATGTTTATGCTAATTAATGCTAATTAATACTCAAGCTCATGCTCATGCCCATGCCCATGCCCATGCCCATGCCCATCATGCCCATGCCCATGCCCATGCCCATGCCCATGCCCATGCTTATTTATGCTCACGCTAATTAATGCCAATGACCATGCTATTTAATGCTCATGCTAATGCTCATGCTCATGCTCATGCTATTTAATGCTCATGCTCATGCTAATTAATGCTCATGCTATTTAATGCTCATGCTTATGCTTTTGCTAATTAATGCTCATGCTTATGCTTATGCTAATGCTAATTAATGCTCATGCTAATTAATGTTCATGCTTATGATAAACCCATGCTTACGCTAATTAATGCTCATGCTAATTAATGCTCATGCTAATTAATGCTCATGCTTAAAATTAAACTCATGCTTACGCTAATTAATGCTCATGCTCATATTTCTACTACTGCTACTACTTGCGCTTCTTCTATTGCTGCAACTGCTCTTACTGTTGTAACTGCTGCCACTACCACTGTCAATGCTACTATCACTTCTACCACTACTACCACTACTACCATTACTACCACCACTACCACCACCATTACCACAACCACTACCACCACCACCACCATCACCACCACTACCACTACCACTACTACCACCACCACCACCACCACCACCACCACTACATCTACCACTACTACCACTACTACTATTACTACTACTATTATTTTTACTTCTACTTCTAATGAATGATTTTGCCGCTTCCTGGGTAGAACCAGTACTGAGTATATATACTGGTTCTACCCCCCCCCCCCCCCCCCCCCCCCCCCCCCCACACACACACACACACACACACACTTTATATAATGATATAATGTTTCACACATGAGATTATCGTATTTCGCTATGTTGCAATAACAACTGCATTTTTTTTATTTACCACCTAAGGTAACATATGTTACAACGACAGAATTATATAATCAATAAGAAAATGATGTGGTTACTTGTGACATGGGACATGTGAAGTTATTTCTATTTAGTAACGAAGTCATAATTTAGCTGGTCAACATTTTGGTTATTCTTATTTACTTAATCAAGATGTTGCAAACAGTGCCTTGCGAGACCGCATAGAGCTCCCGAATTAAAAATGCCATACTGACAGCCACGTTATTTATAGCACTCCCGTGGTTGCATAGATTAAAGAACTTGAATTTTCAAACACACAATTTTTATTCAGAAATTTTTCAACTTGTCAGTGTTCGGATGTAAAAACAAGTTCTGTAAATTTACAAAAAGTTCTAGCATTAAACAACTGGACTTCAAGATGTAACCAATATCCTTCACTCTCAGCGTTCCCGCTCCCTCTTCCTCGATCTCAGCGTTCCCGCTCACCACTCCTCGATCTCAGCGTTCCCGCTCCCTCCTCCTCGCTCTCAGTGTTCCCTCTCCATCCTCCTCGATCTCAGCGTTCTCGTTCCCTCCTCCTCGATCTCAGCGTACCCGCTCACTACTCCTCGCTCTCAGCGTTCCCTCTCCCTCCTCCTCGATGTCAGCGTTCCCGCTCCCTCCTCCTCGATCTCAGCGTTCCCGCTCCCTCCTCCTTGATCTCAGCGTTCCTGCTCCCTCCTCCTCGATCTCAGCGTTCCCTCTCACTCCATCATCGATCTCAGCATTCCCGCTCCCTCCTCCTCGATCTCTGCGTTCCCGCTCCCTCCTCTTCGATCTCAGCGTTCCCTCTCCTTCCTCCTCGATCTCAGCGTTCCCGCTCCCTCCTCCTCGATCTCAGCGTTCCCGCTCCCTCCCTCCTCCCTCGATCTCAGCGTTCCCGCTCTCTACTCCTCGATCTCAATGTTCCCGGCCGCTCCATCATCCCTCGATCTCAGCGTTCCCGCTCACCCCTCCTCCGATCTCATCGTTCCCTCTCATTCCTCCATCGATCTCAATGTTCCCGCCCGCTCCATCATCCCTCGATCTCAGCGTTCCCGCTCACCCCTCTTTCGATCTCATCGTTCCCTCTCATTCCTCCATCGATCTCAGTGTTCCTGCTCCCTCTTCCTCGATCTCAGCGTTCCCTCTCCTTCCTCCTCGATCTCAGCGTTCCCGCTCCCTTCTCCTCGATCTCAGCGTTCCCTCGCCCTCCTCCTCGAGCTTAGCGTTCCCGCTCCCTCTTTTTTGATCTCAGCGTTCCCGCTCACCCCTCTTTCGATCTCATCGTTCCCTCTCACTCCTCCATCGATTTCAGTGTTCCCTCTCCCTCCTCCTAGATCTCAGCGTTTCCTCTCCCTCATCCTAGATTTCAGCGTTCCCGCTCCCTTCTCCTTGATCATAGCGTTCCCGCTCCCTACTCCTCGATCTACTTTATCCTTCATCCTTTACTCTCTGCGTTCCCGCTCCCTCCTCCTCGATCTCAGCGTTCCCGCTCGCTCCTCTTTGATCTCAGCGTTCTCTCTCCCTTCTCCTCGATCTACTTTATCCTTTGTCCTTCATCCTTTACTATCAGCGTTCCTGTTCGCTCCTTCTCGATCTCAGCGTTCCCTCTCTCTCCTCCTCAATCTTAGCGTTCCCGCTCCCTCCTCCCTCGATCTCAGCGTTCCCGCTCCTTACCCCTCGAAACCAAAGTTCTTGAGTTTACATGTATATAGGTTCGAGAAAACAACAACGTAATTGAAAGCTGAATCAATTTTGGTGAAACAAGCAAAATTAAATAAAAAAAACATAATGACAAAAACATATAAAATTTTAATATTGTGTAATGCACAACATGAACAATCTAATCAAACTAATTATGGTACCTTAAACTAGTTAACAAAATAATCAACTTTTATTTTTCAATCTGTTTAGACAATTAATAAACAATAACTAATTAGTTGTTTTATCGGAAAACCATTGAATAAACATAGTATGTCAATAATGACTAAAACACACCAACATTATGAAATACACAGCATAAACAATTTAATTAACCTAATTCTTTAACTAGTAATAATTAAGCCATGCTGAGATAATGTAGTTCACATATTCTAGATGTAACCCTTAATTTCTTGATCACCTGTTAGATAGAGAGTTTTGGCTTTGCTTTATAATAAACACAGAAATTATCTAATATCTGTAGATGTCATTATCTCTAATGAGGCATTACCTATACAGAGGTCAATGCTCAGAGATCATTATGTTACATATTTATTAGACCCTAAACGCCATCATTATTATAATTATGCAGTGTCTAGTTGTCGATCAGCACTGCTGTTTAAATCTACACTAAAACTCCGCACTAGGACCATCTCTATAATGTAACAAAGTAATATTTTATATTGTATGTTTTAAGAGTTTAGTCATTGTTAATGGAGAAAATGATGATGAATATAGTGATGATGATTGTGATACTGATGATGATGATAATGATGATGATGATGAGGGCAAGTTAAAGATGAAGATACTGACAATGAAATCGACAGCAATGATGATTGTTATCGTTGTTGTTGTGGAAGAAGTGGTAGATGTTTTACTAGTTCTCTAAATAGCATTAATTAATATTATTAAATAGATTGATAATAAATACCTGGGACCTCGATTTGTGTTAAGTCTCATCCAAAAGACTGACAAGTATTTTTAGTTAGGGAGCGGGGGATCGAAACTGCACCCCCTACGTCCGCAGTCAAAGGCATTAACCACTGGATCACGTATCTGTCTTGCTGCGTCTGTAAAGTGGGGGGCATTTTTACAAGGAGAGGAACTCGTCCCCAATATTTGAGTAACGCAGTGTACAGTGACTTAGGTTATAATCTACACTGACTCAATATGAAAACTTTAATGCACTTTATATGTTTGAATATTTCTTTTGTTAACATACATGTTCGGAAACGTGTTATACATGGCTATCAGTATTTAATTGCGGATAATCACTATGCATGGTCTTTTCAAAATTTCTGAACTATTCATGCGTCCGAGCTCGAAAAACGTGTTCGTGCGCAACATCCGGGTTTTCACTTACAGCTTTTACACCGACAAGTAATCATTCGTCGCTTAGCACGGATAAACAAAACTTAAATTTGTTTAAAAAATAAACACTTTTATTTAGCAATGTCACGTCTTTCTGAAACTGAGAGAAATCAGAATCTTTGTATGCTCCGGGTAGGGTCATTGGTAAATACCGTTGCACTTCATTTTGGCTGTTCCAGATAGACTATACATAATCTTGCAAACTGGTAAAATTATAGTGGATATGTCAGAGATCGTGTCAGAGCGTACGAGCAACAACTTATCGCGCTATTACGTTGACTCACCTACGTAGTCGTTTCTTGCCTGCAACATGTCAGGACCCCTTGGCATTACGGTGTTCATGCACAGACGATCATAAACAATTTGAGTTAAAACCGTGTTCCAACTCCAGCTTGTCGATCATACACTGGTCAGATTCCAACAGCGCGCCAGCAAGCTGTTATGGGCACGACGTCATTTGCAATACACGCGAAACCAGTGGTAATGTCTGTATCCCAAACCTTAACACCATAGAACACGTATGGAGCAAATTGGATCGGTGGGTCAGGTCCAAACGTGTCAAACTGGTACCATACACGATCTCCGAACTGCACTTCTGTTGGAATGGCAACGTATTCGAAACACGCTCATTTAGCGTTACGTAAGTTCACACAGATGACGTATTCAAAAATTCATTCGTAAAAACGGGTCCACGCTGGTTACTGACTTTTAAAAAAAAAAATTTACAAATGTTACATGATCATTTTTCATTGTTCTGGAAATTTCATTTTGACCCTTCTTCACTTAATCAAGGACTTGTGTATATATAATAATACTTGACTTAATTAATCCGAAAAAAAACACGCGATGTCTGATCTTTTCCAGTAAATTACACAAAAACATTAATATAGCCATAAGCTTCAATGAAAACTGTTTTTTAACAATGAATATATTTATCAGCAAAATAGATACTTTTGAAGTCGATGTAAAGTTTTCATTTTGGGTCACTGTATATAGGTAGATAAAGATAGTTCATTTGATACGCGTTCCATTGACTACACACGTTTGTATTATTGTTATAATGTTATCTGTTTGCTCATGGTCATTTGTGACTATTGCATACATTTATATGAAACTTTGTACGGTTAACTGAGGATTGCCTCGACCCCAGTTGACCTTTGACGAGGAAATAAAATCTTCTTCTACTCTAAACATAAGAATACCACACTTCTTCAATAACAGCGCGCTGAAATATTCTTCTTGGTGACCCAGCTCGACGAACACTATTTACTGGTAATAAAATAGAAAACAATTCAGAACAGTTCCGCGCTTACCTCGCAACAGCATTCCATAAATCAGCATTAATGAAAACCAATAAGCAATCCTTTAATTGACGTCAGCAGTTTACAAATCGTCGTCGTCTTGAACCGCCAATGCCACTATTTTTCTACTCCCCACTGCGAAGTTGTGGATTCAGGAGAGATTTTGTCATCGTTACCTGCGGAACGGTTGGCGCTGCACTCAGGTGCATATGTTATAAGCATAAATACGCATATTAAGCCAAAAAATAGAAAGCAAAAAAACACAAAAAAAAAACACAAAAAATACACACACACACAAAATAAACAACAATAGAAAAAACACAAAACAACAACAACCAAAAAAAAAGAGAGAAAAAGGACATGACGTATGAAAAAGTAAGTATACTAAACGGAACAGCTAACCCGTCACCTCACATTAAATGTATTTTCTCAAAAAGTATACAAGCAATTTTCTTGAAATTTGGACTTGAATAAAAAAGAACATTCTATGTCAAATCAAAACATAATTCTCTGTTTTATGTCGCATAAACATCTTGATAACGGTATTCAATATTTTGACGATTTTTTTTATTACAAAAATAGCAAGTTAGCTGCACCGTTCAGTTTAGATGTGCACTAACCACAAATAAAGTTTTGCCGAGAACCCTTTACCAGCTATGAAACAAATGGTAACCGTGTTTACCCTAAAAAAAAGTTGACGGTGGTCGATCCCGCAGCTGTAGCATTTGTTTGTATTTCAGTCCACCTGATAGATAAGAATTCGATTTTTTGTCTATTAATATACCTGCATTAAAATATAAAACTAGCAACAAGCGACAGGACGGTATCGATACCGCACGCTGCACGGTTCACATCTCCAGATTATATATTTGATAAAATGGTTGTCGGCACGATCAGTTGATAACGTATTCCACGGGCACTAAACGTATCATCTTTTGTTAAATGTGTAAGTACATTTTATGAGAAAATGTTGATGGAACTAAACACGGATATGATAAAAATCTAGTTTTCTAGTTAATTCATTCATAGCTTTGTATAACTGTGCCTTTTCAACGAGATGATACTATGGATAAACGTTTGTTTTGAAAGAGTTGAAAAACAACAACAACAACAACAACAACGACAACAACAGGTATTGTGTCAATACATTTTTGAACATTAATATTGATCTTTAACAACAGTGACATTACATTTAAACCTGTTTGCCTACAATAGTTAGATACAACGCATCAACAACATTCAAATTACACTGTTAACAAAACTTTGATATCTGGTAAACCAATATATCCACCTAACTGGATTGCAATGGGAAGGGAACCGGTGCATAGTTGTGTAATAGTATTAATATCATGATGATATTGTCACTATTAAGGGGGTCAAACATGACTTGAAATCTTGTCAAATCTGCTGACCATACATTGAGTTCAGAACACTTAGGAACTGGGTATATAGGCTGATGATTGAATCTTGTTACGAAGCATGCGACTCTTGTTAAAACAATGGAGGTTGTATGTTTATTAAGTGGGGACATTTAACTGACCCCACATACCTCTTATTATTGCCACTAATGATTCCGGTTATCAATCGTAGTATTGTTTCGATACTAAAAACAACTATAAGCAGGATCAAGGTGGAAGTGCTTGTATCCGTGAAATGTGGACTTTCGACATTTAAGTGGCCGAGATTCTATATAAAAGAAAACGGAGATCGGTTCACGGGAGTCATGGATACGAGCTAAGATGTGTTCACCTTTCGTGTTTGGTATTTTCTGAAAGGGTTTTACGAAGCTCTGCCTGTTTGAATATTTAACTTAGAAATTTCAGTGATAAATAAAATTGTAAAGTGTACGAATTGAGACTTATTTTCTTTTAACTTTGATACATAATACACGATCTTAAATTGCGTTAAGGTTCATTTTAACATATAACTCGCATTCATATTCAAGTTTAATATTCTTACATAAAATTAGCATATTTTGAGAATTTATATCATTTGTCCATTTTGTCTTATACTGTTGCAACAGAAGATAACGCACATCTTGGGTAGATGTGGTGTTGTGAAAACTTCTTATAGACAAAGAATTGAAGTCACCTTCTCTATCAATTTCTTAAATATAGATTTAACATCTGAAGATCAATTATTTTCATAATCATATGAAAATAATTTTGTTAGATTTCTATCGCCCATAGATATATACTTGTTTTCAAAATCGTAAAGCATTTAGTTTACGTCTTATATATGGGTTTTCCCAATCAATATCACCTTGAACTACTGAGGAGGTGTACATTTATGTACACCTAAAAAGAATTTGATAACACGATTATTTACTGTGTCAGTTTCAGAATAACTTTTGCATCCCCATACCGAAGGTGCAAAGTCCAATATAGGTACTATTCTCGCATCATACATTTTACTGCATGTAGAAAACATTAAGTCATTTTTATTGAACACGTATGATACAAGACAAGAAAAGCTCTACTGGCTGATTCTGTCAAAACATTAGCAGTTTCAGTAAAATCTAGATATTCATTTAAAACCACACCAAAATATTTATAGTTATGGCATATTTCAATACTAGTATCACCAATTCTGAAAATAAAAGCAGTAACATTTTTTTTTCTTCTTTCGGAAGTGAACAATTTTTGTCTTGCTGATATTAACTCTCATTTTGTTTATTGTACACCACATATTTAGATATGCTAACATACACTGTAAATGCTCTTCATTTGGGGCTATTAAAACTACATCATCAGCAAGTAGTAACATACTGACAGAAAGTTAATGGTTTAAATTGACTCCTTTTTCAAGATTTGTATATTTCAAATGCAAAATCATTGATAACATAATAGAAAACAGTGTTGGGGAAATAACACAACTACACTCAAAACATGACACGTATGCTTGAAAAAAGAGAGAAAGGGAAGCAATAATTTAACACAACTGAAATTACCATTACTGCATTATGCGCTGAATTGGTCTATAGTTCATTGGTTTAATTAAAGGGGCACAATCAACACAATGGATCATTTTTATGTCAATGAGATTTAACTTTATTTTCAACACGTTTATATGTAGCACCCAGCGTAAATGGTCGAGGAACTTAGACCACTGTTTTTGGTATTGAACTGAAAATGTCTAAGAAATAGGGTTTAACAACATTTTCAGCACATTTCAGGTTATATATGGCATATCCAGTTTTATTGGTGGAGGAATACCTCAGAAAGAATGTGAATAAAATCACTGCCCTTCCGCAAGTAACTGGCAAATTTTTTCACATAACGATTTTGGAGCGAGCGGAACTCGAACCTATGACCATAGCGGTGAGAGGTAGGTGATCTTGAGACGGCACCTTAGACCACTCGGCCGCGGAGGGCTTTTATGTCTAAGAAAGACCCATGGCATTACTTCTTGTTTTAAATGTAAAATAAGGTACGCTCAATAAAACATTGTCCGAATATAGCTCTACAAACATAACGATTTTAATTATAACTTCTCCGTATATTATCATTTCTTTAAAAAAAAAGCTATAAACACTACCATATAAACATAGTAAGACCAGATACGTCAGTTTAATACCTCTCTGGTTAAACCATCCGTTAGGTAAATGCTTCATGTGTCCGTCCGGCAGCTGCCGGGCTCACCCGCTTGTTCTATAGACAACATTCGCCCTTTAATATTTGCAGCTTTTTTTTAGATTCAAAATTTAAAATTCTGTATTCTGTAATTTACACATATAATTTTCTCATTACATACAAATTCAAATAATAAATGTAACACATGACACGCACATAATAGATCAATATTTTGTTAGATTCTATTAAATTAGAAAATTACCTTATTTAAATGCATACATTATTTTATAGTTTTTGAGGTTGGACAAATATAAATTTAACATTTAAATACTTTGTCAAATATACTTGAGTAGATCAACACAAAAGATAGATGTATATGTTATGTATTTTGATTATACATTGATTAGCTCAGTCGGTAACGCGTCTGACTATCAATCCAGGGGTCGTGAGTTCAAATCCCCCGCCCGGCAACAGTCTCCGTGATCATTGATATACGACATTGTGTCTCATTATCATTCGTCTCTCACTACTAATTCAAGTGGGAAAGTTATCAGTTACTTGCGGAGTTGGGGTGTGGTCGAGTACTAGTTAATCCCAGGAAACAGTGGTTAGGTACAGATCGTCTGTTAGCCCTCGATGGCATAAAAATGACGCTAAATATTCAATCAATCAATCAATCAATCAATCAATCAATCAATCAATCAATCAATCAATCAATCAATCAATCAATCAATCAATCAATCAATCAATCAATCAATCAATCAATCAATCAATCAATCAATCAATCAATCAATCAATCAATATTTTAGAATGCCTGTATGATACTCTAGGCCTAAAACTCTACATAAGAGTCGAAGTATTAGTCATATAACGGTAACACACACGGCGGCAGGAATCTTCCACAGTAACGTTTACATTCATTTGGATTTTCTTTCTCAAATAATTGGTGAAGGTGTCACACCGTAAAACTCTTACCTGTGAAAACTGTCATCAAAAGAACAAACAACTCGTGAAATGTGTAGTATCGCAAACCTTATGTAAGCGTTGTACGACAGAAAAAAAACAATTATGTGTTATTTGTGTTTCTCACGTATTGTCACCGTGTTTATATTTGTTACACTTTTCACACGGACTTGTTTATCATTGTCACCAACCTATCCCACCTCATGGGACATGAGCACCCCCAAAAAAACAAAACAAAAACAACACAAAACAACAACAACAAAACACAATGCTTTTTATGTTAAAATTTTCTTCAGTTTTACAGTATATTCGTTGTCAATAATCATATATAACCAATTCATTAAATGATTAACAAACTGCTGATTTTCAAGAAATCAAAGCACTTTCTGTATTAAGAGCTTTATGCGTATGGTCTAAACACAGGGAGGGCATCTGACCCAGTAAAGGAGGGACGTGGGTTTGATCCTTCACCTTGATTTTGTGAGTTGTTTCTGAGCAATACAATTTATCCGCATTATGCTTCGTAGCGATTTTACCCAGGAATGCTTCAGGCGTGATTTGTCTACGTTGTAAATCACACTATCCACTACACCACCCCGCTTTCTTTAATTTGCAATTTTAAATAAGAGAGAGAGAGATAGAGAAAGAGAATGAGAGAGAGAGAGAGAGAGAGAGAGTGTGTGTGTGTGTGTGTGCGTGTGTGTGTGTGTGTGTGGAGCGCGTGGTCCAGTGGTAGAGCACCGAACCCATGATCGGAGGGTTGTGGGTTCGATTCTCCGCCACGGCTATGTGTGGTGTCATTGAGCAAGACACTTTTCCGCTCATGCTTAGTACTGGTTCTAACCAGGAAGACTTCGAGCGTGATTTGCCTAAGTTATATGAACTTGTTTCACAATCAAAGTAAAATAAATAGGTTTAAATTAAACTAAAAACTTAGTTTACAATCGCTTGTTCTATAGACAACATTCATCCTTTAATATGCAGCTTTTTTGGTTGCAATTTTAATCACTGGTTTCATATCGATATTACCTGTGTTAATTTTCATTTCAGTGTGAAATACAAGCGCAGCTGGTGACAAGGTGTGATCGAAACTGAGCACCGACGCTTCTTACCTTGTTGGGGAAAAAGGTATATTTTGTCATTTAGACGTAGTCGTTTCTGAAAACAGAGACGCTTTGTTTGGAAGATAAACTATTTTAATACTTTACAACGATCAATATTACAGAGGAATGTTTTATTTCTACATTTTTGTGTCTTTCTTATTGTCTGGAAATAGTTTTAGGAAACTGGAATACACAAATTTAGATACGGATTTAAACAAAGTTTCAATGTGAAATAGAGATAAATATATACACAGTGTTAAAACAGTGTTGGCGGTGATTATAGCTCATTTTGTGAAAATAATAAGTTATAAGTTAACAATAAGTTTAGCATTTATCATTTTGCCTTTATGTTTACCTAGATTTTGTATTTAAGTCTGTAACAGACAGAACGAGGAGTTTTGCGACCTGGTGTTATTTTGATTTCCGTGCTGTGACGGTTCACTTCTCTGACGGATTAGTCTGAAAAGTGTAAATTCATCCTTTCTGAACAATGAACGTTTTGTAACATATTTGCGACTTTAAGTTAAGTCAAATTGTAGCGAAAATGTAAAAATGAAATACAACAATGCAAACATTTGTTATCCACACTCTTGGCTAAATTCGCAGAAATAGATAAAATGCTAGCTATTTGAATGATGAAGATAAATAAAACTGTTTTGGTTAATGTACCGATGTGTTTTCTTGGATACACATACACTTGTAAATTAATGCAACATATTGTGTGACTTGATGAGGTGTTGTTAGAGTCTGCCGAGGTTTTGTGTGATTTGTTGAGGCGTTGTTAGAATCAGCTGAGATTTTGTGTGACTTGACGAGGTGCTGTTACTATCTGCCGAGGTTTTGTGTGACTTGAAGAGGTGTTGTTAGAATCAGCCGAGATTTTGTACGACTTTATGAGGTGCTGTTAGACTCAGCCGAGGTTTTGTGTGACTTGATGAGGAACTGTTAGAATCAGCCGAGGTTTTGTGTGACTTGATGAGGTGCTGTTAGAATCAGCCGAGGTGTTGTGTGACTTGACGAGGTGCTGAACTGTTAGAATCAGCCGAGGTTTTGTGTGACTTGATGAGGAACTATTAGGATCAGCCGAGGTTTTGTGTGACTTGATGAGGAACTGTTAGAATCAGCCGAGGTTTTGTGCGACTTGATGAGGAACTGTTAGAATCAGCCGAGGTTTCGTCAGTTTTCCAATGAGGGAAGACATTATGGCATGTTTCGGTGGAGAGTGTTTCAACAACGAACATCGATACTATGACTCATCCGAAGAACGGAAGTTGGCCTGCATGAGAAATAAACAAATAACAAGACTACTGAAGGAGCAACACAAACAGGATCTGAGGACATTAAAGATATTACTCTTGGGTAAGGCTCGTATTTTGTTTTATACATGTACCTGTTTTGTAAAGATCGACGGATCCATGCAACTATATCTAAGTTCTTATTTAAATGTGGCGATAAGATATCAGATAACAACTTCTACTATAAATAAACACTTAGTGTTTTTGTTTTTATGAACTTTTTGGTGTTAAAAATATTGCTAAATCTGTCAGAAGAGCTTTCGAAACAGTATACTAACGTCAGTTTTTTAATTTTTGGGAACATGTCTTTCTATAACAGTTGGAAGTGAAATGTGTAATTCTTCTTTAGTGGAGGCTGAGAAGGTTAGGGTCTGGGCTAGTTTCATGCCGAATACGGAAAGACGAATATCAAACTAACTACTGGCCGCCTCTTTTGGTGTACATGAAAATGTTTGAATCTGTTGTGGAACCAGTTTTGCTGTATTGTGCTGATATATGATATCACTGCACAGTTGGAATTCGTTTTATGTTCATTGTAAAATAAGGTATCAAGTAAAAAAAAATCCTTATGGAAAAGTTTTTAATGTATTTTGATTGTATCTGCTCATTCAAGTGCACAATAGCTCGTTTTTGAAAGAAAGTGCAGTGACGCCTCTATTTTTTTTTTTAAAAAAGAAGAAGCCCTTAAACGCTCTCAAGTGCAACCACTTATTAAAGTCACCTTTTAACGCCAGTGATAACACCATTGATCTTTTATCGAGTATATGCTATAGCACCTAATGCTCTTCTCATCTGCAGTAAAAAATCACAGTTTCTATTTACCATTTTTAAAATATTTCGATCGAACTAATTTACATAATTATAGGAGTTTCTAGTGCAATAATCATCGTGTTATTGTCACTAAACAGGGGCGCAGCTGTGTGACGTAACTGGCGCTTTATCATTTATAGTGAAATAATCTTAACTGTGCATGGAAATGTAGCAGACTGTGTCCCGGTGACGTTAAACATACCACCAGTGTTACCGCAAAGGAAGGCATGGGTTTATTTTCATAGATGAATGCATAACTATATGCAAATCAATGTTCTGTTCTGTTCTGTTCTGTTCTGTTCTGTTCTGTTCTGTTGAAGACCACACTTTTGTTAAATCAGGATTCCTACTTAGAAACACGCCAATTATAAAATAGTTCACTTCAGGATTCGCTTATTTCGCCTTTGTCATGCAGATAAACCATTAGGTTAGAATGCCTGGGCGATACTCTAGGCCTAAAACTCTACTTCAAAGTCGGAGCATTAGTCATATAACGGTATCACACACGGCAGTAGTCATCCACAGTAGCGTTTACATTCATTTGGAATTTCTTTTTCAAATAATTGGTCAAGATGTCACACCGTAAAACTCTTACCTGTGAAAACTGTCATCAAAAGAGCAAACAACTCGTGAAATGTGCAGTATCGCAAACCTTATATAAGCAGTGTACGACAAAAGTAAACACTTGTGTCTTATTTTTCTATCTCACGTAGATAGATAGCAGTTTCTTTATTTACGTCTCATCATGGTTAATACACAGTATATACATTATATAAAACATTGTATTTAACAATTAGCCATGCCATTCTATAAAGAATTATAAGAGACTATATTACATGTATAACATATCAATACATATTTTAAACCAATTTATCACAATTAATAATGCTTGCTGTTTATATATTTGCATGTTTACTGATAACCTTACAGAATAGCAAACATACTTACAGAATAGCACATATAACACACCACGTTTTAACTTATATATACACCGTAAAAAATGAGAGGACGGTGCTAATCTTGACATATTGTCTAAAATATTATTAAAATTAGATAAGATTACGAAGTAAGGAGGAAAAGAAATGCTAACGCACCTGCTACTTAATGCTTTAAAACTAACC